>CAUJGJ010000085.1:515200-520200 GCA_963170055.1 Halisarca cf. caerulea
ATATGTGTGTGTGCTGTGTGCAAACAGCATCTCCACAGCCACGGTACAACCGTCCATGAGACCAGCAGTTTATGGTCTCAGTTGTGAGGTGGTCTCAGTTGTGAGGTGGCCTCAATTGCGAGGTGGTCTCAATTGTCACTCACGAAACCATTCTAGTGTATGTATGTATGCATACAATCCATTCATGATCTGTGGACCAAACACCAGCACTGGTATTCAAACCGCCAACAACAGCTGCAGAGGAAGTTTATATATGCTATATCGTAAACATTACTTCATTGCAAGACAGATAAGAGGAAATAACTACTTCATTGCAAGACAAATAATTAGGAAATAAAATGAAAGGAAAGGAAATAATTAAAAGGAATAAAAGGAAATAAAATAAAACAAAATAATAATCATAAAACAATAATATGTGCTATATATAGTAAACATTACTTCATTGCAAGACAGATAAGAGGAAATCTGATTGAGCTATACATAGTAAGTTATGTCACACATACTTATGAGCCCATACATCAGGATATGGATTTGAATGTTCATGTTTGGGTCTGAGTGCTTGTTTGTGTGTGTGTGTGTGTGTGTGTGTGTGTGTGTGTGTGTTTGTGTGTGTGTGTGTGTGTTTGTGTGTGTGTGTGTGTGTGTGTGTGTGTGTGTATGCATATGTGCGTATGTACGTAAATACATGTGTGCATGCACGCGCGCGTGTGTGTGTTTGTGTGTGTGTGTGTGTGTTTGTGTGCATATGTGCGTATGTACGTACATGTGCGTGTGTGTGTGTGTGTGTGTGTGTGAGAGAGAGAGAGAGAGAGAGAGCGTGCATGCGTGTGTGCACGTGTGTGTGTGTGTTCTTGTGTATATGTTTGCGTGAGCATGGTGTGTGAACTTGTCATATAATTGGTTGAATTAGTTGCTAATGAAACGTCTATTTCCATGGTTACCACAACAAGATTGGTACCTCCTTGAGTGTTTGTCTATGGGCGGATTAGACTCATGTTATCTCCAATTTCTG
The DNA here is from genome assembly GCA_963170055.1 of Halisarca cf. caerulea. Classification (NCBI taxonomy): domain Eukaryota; kingdom Metazoa; phylum Porifera; class Demospongiae; order Chondrillida; family Halisarcidae; genus Halisarca; species Halisarca cf. caerulea. The sequence goes on from CAUJGJ010000085.1 coordinate 516,213, forward strand.
CAGACATCTCAAATATCACAAAACGACTATCGATTTACAGTGCATAGCATTTTATATGCACAAATTATATTAATATAAACTACATACCTGAAAATCGTATTTGGGTACAGTGTATTTCTGCATAATATACTGAACAAGGGCATGTGACCCAGTTAATGTTCTGCTATGAAAGTGTAACTGGTTATAGTGAATTTTTGATAATATTATAGTGAAGAATATATTGTGTCTTTTGGGATTCGTTGTAACGAGACTCCACTTTAACTCACCAAACAGCTTGCAAGTTCATTTAAATCACAAAACTTGCACAATCAGGGTTCTAGCTACATGCATCTAGGGCTAATGTTTGGTGGTGAGCTTCAGCATTCCAGTGCATGTCTGCCGCGCAAGACATGACCGTAGTTTTTACATATGCGGTATCCTAGTTGCCTGTCTACAAAACACATGCAGTGCAGTGATGTAAGGAGGTGCAGATACAGTATGTATGTGGTATAGTAGGGGTATACCGTAGATGCTGATTTTTTTGCTAGGATGATATTTTTGCTAATTAGCAGGTTTAGGCTGTGATTGCAAAAATTTAGGAGTCATTTGCTGCCATTGTCTGTGTAGGTATTGTATGTGTACAGTGTCAACCGCAAAAATTAGGTCGCAAATGTTCTTCAGTATGCAATATTAGCAAAATTTTAAGCCCACAGAAAAATCCGCATCTACGGTAATATAACTAGGGGGACTGGGTTATGCTCCCCCAGGGAAAATTTGAGTTTTCGAATATATAAGATGGTATCTGAAGCCGTTTTGGACCATTCGAGGGGAATTTTGAGCAGTAGAAGAGAAGTAGGACATTCCCTATAGAAATTTGTACTGCAGTTGGAATTTTTTGGGGTGGAAGCTGGAAAGTTTGGGGTGGATGAAGCTGGAGAGTTTGGGGTGGAAGCTGGAGAGTTTGGGGTGGAAGCTGGAGAGTTTGGGGTGGAAGTTTTGTGATCTGTGTATGTATCATGATATCTTTCACCAGCTGTACCTACGTACATCCAGGGAAACTTGAGGTCTCATCTGACACTCATGAAGCTTGAAACATGTCAGATTATGGAGCTAGTGACACTCGGCACACTTCAACATGGTAAATGCTGCATGTCTGGAGTACTGGATTACAGAGAATTTTATGTCAGACTAGGTCAAGTTGTTGGATTACATGTACAAAGGTTTCATTGCACAGGACTGCAACAGCCCACGCAGGACAAGGAACAAATGGGCAATCAATTGTCTCGCATGTTTTCTGTGATGGATCAAATCACAGTACTCTAGAAAGGTGTATTGTGAGGCTTCCAATTTTTTTTCCTAGAAACTCGTGCACCCATGACAGATGTCTCTTTGATCATCCTGGAAACACTACAACTGTCACAAAGCAATATCATGCAAGCTACTATCATAATAGCTCAAGCATTACCCCCTCGATTAAAGATGTGTTAACAATACAGTGTAATTACATCACAATTATTAAAATAGTTCCAAGAAAATATTGCAGACGCAAATACACAATATTAACTTCAAGATTGAGCATATATACACCACCATCTTGTTCACAGCTAATACAGAATACACAACAGTAATTACTGCATTACGCAAAATTACACCTATGTTACTAAAAACAAAACTATTTATAGTAGGATTTAATTAACAATAATACATATTGTCCTCGAGCTAGAAAGATCCGTAAAGGCTTCAAAAATAGTCTACATCTTCTCATACGCCTCCTTCCTCTTAAAGCAGGATTGACAGGTTAGCACATCAAACGTGAGTTTGAATCCATCCTGAAGAAGACATTGATATCAAGGTTAAGTGTTTGATCATGTATGTATATGTTTGTGTGTGTGTGTGTGTGTGTGTGTATGTGTGTGTATGTACGTGTGTGTGTGTGTGTGTGTGTGTGTGTGTGTGTGTGTGTGTGTGTGTGTGTATGTGTGTGTGTGTGTGTGTGTGTGTGTGTGTGTGTGTGTGTGTGTATGTGTGTGTGTGTGCATGCGCACAAGTCTGTACGCCTGAGGGCATGCACATATAGTACACACACACACACACACACACACACACACACACACACACACACACACACACACACTACATATGATAAATATTAGTTCCATGTACAAATGTTCATTAAACATCATTTTGCTCTCACCATAACAAGCGAAACGAAGCCCATCCACAAACTGTAGTTTGGAAAGACGGTATCAAACGTCCTCCCTCCCCTTGCAAGGTTGATGATCACGCCGATTCCCAGGTAAGCCAGAATAAGGAGAATCAATCTGCAGAATGAAAACATGTAGTGTACCCTCTCTACAGTGGACCCTCCCTACTGTGGACCCTCTCTACAGTGTACCCTCTCTACAGTGGACCCTCCCTACTGTGGACCCTCTCTACAGTGTACCCTCTCTACAGTGTACCCTCTCTACAGTGTACCCTCTCTACAGTGTACCCTCTCTACAGTGTACCCTCTCTACAGTGGACCCTCTCTACAGTGGACCCTCTCTACAATGTACCCTCTCTACAGTGTACCCTCTCTACAGTGGACCCTCTCTACAGTGGACCCTCTCTACAGTGTACCCTCTCTACACTGGACCCTCTCTACACTGGACCCTCTCTACACTGGACCCTCTCTACACTGAACCCTCTCTACAGTGGACCCTCTCTACAGTGTACCCTCTCTATACTGGACCCCCTTATACAGTGGACCCTCTCTACAGTGTACCCTCATTGATGCACATCTACTGTGGCACATCTGCTGTGGCACATCTGCTGTGGCACATCTGCTGTGGCACATCTGCTGCGGCACATCTACTGCGGCACATCTACTGTGGCACATCTGCTGTGGCACATCTGCTGTGGCACATCTGCTGTGGCACATCTACTGTGGCACATCTACTGTGGCACATCTACTGTGGCACATCTACTGTGGCACATCTGCTGTGGTACATCTACTGTGGCACATCTACTGTGGCACATCTGCTCTGGCACATCTACTGTGGCACATCTGCTATGGTACATCTACTGTGGCACATCTGCTGTGACACATAGTATGGCACATCTACTGTGGCGCATCTGCTGTGGCACATCTGCTGTGGCACATCTGCTGCGGCACATCTACTGTGGCACATCTAATGTGGCACATCTGCTGTGGCACATCTACTGTGGCACATCTACTGTGGCACATCTGCTGTGGTACATCTGCTGTGGCACATTGATCTGCTGTGGCACATCTGCTGTGGCACATCTGCTGTGGCACATGTGTATTTCTCCAAAACAAGTAATTCGAGTTAAAAACTCGTGGGGGCTGCCGCCCCACACACTCGAATCACTTGCAAAGCATTGGAGTGTAAGTGCACAGCTGAACATTCATTGAACATACTGTTTATTGTAACTGGACGATTGTTTTGAAAACAATTGCCATATTTGGCAATTGTTTTCAAAACAATTCCTATAACTCACTCCTGTATAAATTTATACTTCTCTATTACTAGTATATGAATTCTCTATTATAAGACTTTTCTTCAAATCCATATTATATATATATATATATATATATATATATATATATATCGGACGAGCGTTACACACCGGAAGTCCAAATGAAAACAATATAGGGGCTGCCTGCGGCAGCCCCTAAAAATGTCTGAATAAATCTGAAATTTTCTGACCCAAAATGATAATGCTAGGACATTTGCTCCTTATTCCTAACATTGCAGTAGTGATCTTAAGGTCCGCTATTCCACCCTTGCCATATCTACCAATCCCGTGTATCTGTCATAAATGTTGTGAATGAACTAGCAGAAAAAGACTGTACATTGACTTGTGTGATTTGCCGCACTCTCCAATCCGCCACTCTCTAATCCTCCGCACTCTCCAATCCGCCACTCTCTAATCCTCCGCACTCTCCAATCCGCCACTCTCTAATCCTCCGCACTCTCCAATCCGCCACTCTCTAATCCTCCGCACC
>CAUJGJ010000085.1:525200-530200 GCA_963170055.1 Halisarca cf. caerulea
ACATGCGATGGCACATCTTCTTGATTGTTTGATTCCATCTTGTGTGTTAGATTCCAACTTTATGGTTAGGTTTCACCTTGCTGTCCTGTGTGCTTTACTGTCCTGTGTGCTTTGCTGTCCTGTGTGCTTTACTGTCCTGTGTGCTAAATTCTACTTGTATGTTAAAGTCCATCTTGTGTGTTATGTTTCATCTTGCATGCTATATTCCATCATATATGTTAGATTCCATCATATATGTTAGATTCCATCATATATGTTAGATTCCATCATGTATGTTAGATTCCATCATATATGTTAGATTCTATCATATATGTTAGATTCTATCATATATGTTAGATTCCATCATGTATGTTAGATTCCATCATGTATGTTAGATTCCATCATGTATGTTAGATTCCATCATATATGTTATGTTTCATCTTGTATGAGTTCTGTCTTGCTGTCTTGTGTGTTAGGTTCAAGTTTTGAGTGGAAAGGACACTGGAAAGCAAGGGAAGGTTGTGTGTGTCATGAGAGACAAGAACCGTGTCATTGTTGGTGGATTGAACACGGTGAGTGTCAGGTGATAGTCACATGATCCTGAGTTGTGAAGTGCTTGCATATAATCCTGCAGCTATGGTTTTTTAGTCTATACAATTGTATTGGGGTCACATGCTAATTACATGACATTAATTGTTGTGGATGATAATCACATGATAATCACATGACCTTTTTTCAGTTGTAGATGTTAATCACATGATAATCGCATGTCGGTGCATTATCTTTACTCATTGTTTGAAGCAATTTGTATTGTCATCATCTCACAATAGTACTAGTACTACATAATGGTATTGTGTTTTGACATTCTTGTTTCTTTTTAAATTGTTTTATTTACTTTCAGCATATTCGTACCATATCTGGGAGTGGGGATATCCCCGGTGGGCGTATCCAGAGTGAAGCCCCCCTCCATATCTCCAATGTGGCACTGGTAGACCCTTCAACAAAGTGAGTGTGTGAGGAGGAACTGTTCCCAGTTCAGTTGCCGAGCACAGTGCTTCTGTCAGATCTGGTAAACTCTCCATAGAAGATTCTGTTACAGTTAAACCTCTCTATAATGAACCCTGGATACAATGAACTCCTGATTTAGCAAACATAGACCTTAAAATGTACGCCTATTTACTCTATTGTAAATGAACCCTGATGTAGTGAACGCGCTGATGTAGTGAACGCCCTGATGTAGTGAACACTCTGATGTAGTGAACACCCTGATGTAGTGAACACCCTGATGTAGCGAACACCCTGATGTAGCGAACACCCTGATGTAGTGAACACCCGATGTAATGAACACCCTGATGTAGTGAGCACCCTGATGTAGTGAACACCCGATGTAATGAACACCCTGATGTAGTGAGCACCCTGATGTAGTAGTCTCGTGGGCCAGACCCTTATTTTAAGGGTCTGGCCCGCGAGACTACCAATGTAGTGAGCACCCTGATGTAGTGAACTTTTTCAGTGGTCCCAAGCCAGTTCATTATAGAGAGGTTTGCCTGTACATATTTCATTGTTTTCTCCCTTTAGCAAACCGACGCGTACGAGGATAATGTTCACCGAGGAAGGGCAGAAAGTCAGGGTGGCTCGTAAGACTAAAACTATAATTCCGAAGCCTCCCTGGGAAAGAAAGGACTTCAAGTCTCGTTCAGGCTACATTGGTGAGCAGTGATGCATGTGTAACACATGTACTGTGTTTGCTGCAGTATAGATGGTAGTCACAGACTCAATTCTATATGCTGTTTGTATTTGTAGACTGTGACTTATACTACACCCAGTGTTAGAAATAAGGAGCAAATGGTGGATGGACAAATGGCTGATCATTATCATTTTGGATCAGACAATTTCACATTTGCTCGACATATTTTTGGAGTACACATGTGCCACAGCAGATGTGCCACAGTAGATGTGCCATAGCAGATGTGCCACAGTAGATGTGCCACAGTAGATGTGCTACAGCAGACGGGCCACAGCAGATGTGCCACAGCAGATGTGCCACAGCAGATGTGCCACAGCAGATGTGCCACAGCAGATGTCCACAGTAGATATGCATCAACAAAACTAATGAAATCATAAATAGACACTCCCAATACAAATGACTTGGTAACACTGTGTGTGTGTGCACATCACATGAGCATTTAGGAAGTGCTCAGCCAAATATGCGACCCAAACTTTATTGGGGTTGGACAAAATACCAAAATAGTTGGACATTGTCTGAGTATTGATCATTATTTCTAACACTGCTACACCTAATGTGATACATTTCTACATATATTCCATACGCTTGAGTTTAAACTCAGGAATTTTTGATGTGATGTATAATCAAACATATGATGTTATTGTTGCGTATGCTACGTATGTATAGGTGTTTGAATACCAGTGTTTTGAGCTAGTGTTTGTATCTTCCCAGTGTGTACGTGTGTGTGTGTGTGTGTGTGTGTGTGTGTGTGTGTGTGTGTGTGTGTGTGTGTACATGTGTGTGTGTGTGTGTGTGTGTGTGTACATGTGTGTGTGTGTGTGTGTGTGTGTGTGTGTGTGTGTGTGTGTGTGTGTGTGTGTGTGTGTACATGTGTGTGTGTGTGTGTGTGTGTGTGTGTGTGTGTGTGTGTGTGTGTACGTGTGTGTGTGTGTGTGTGTGTGTGTGTGTGTGTGTGTGTGTGTGTGTGTACATGTGTGTGTGTGTGTGTGTGTGTGTGTGTGTGTGTGTGTGTGTGTGTGTGTGTGTGTGTGTACATGTGTGTGTGTGTGTGTGTGTGTGTGTGTGTGTGTGTGTGTGTGTGTGCGCGTGTGTACATGCATGCATGTGTGTGTATCCATACATCCTTAAATAAGCAAATAAGTATTAATACAGTGAAACCTCTCTAATCCGACACCTCTAAAATCCAACATTCTCTAAACCAACAATCTTGTGAGGTACAGTCACCATATTAATGTATTCTAAGAGTCACTCCACAATCCAGCAACCTCCTAATCCGACACTTTTTTCAAGCCCCATTGACTGTCGGATTAGAGAGGTTCCATTGTGTACACTTTGTGTGTGCAGTTTTGTCTGTATTGGATGTTTGCAGTGAACATGCTATGTTTTTGTACTGAATTGAATTATTATTGGAAATTTCATTGCAGAAGGAGCTTATGATACGAAGGCAGATGAAGTGACTGAAAGGACCTTTGTCCCTTCTTTTGTGTCATTTGAAGACGAAATTATGACTTTATTGAGTAAAAATACACAGAAAGAAGTTGAGAACTCGTAGCAATTGGTGTTGTTTGTTGTAATTAATGTTCATTATGTTACCAGTTTTGAATTATTGTGATGTGTGTGTGTGTGTGTGTGGTGTGTGTGTGTGTGTGTGTGTGTGTGTGTGTGTGTGTGTGTGTGTGTGTGTGTGTGTTCATTGGCATCGCTGTCGAGAAAAATCTCCGTGATTTCCTGCGGTACTGCACCCACACACATTGCTTTCAATTATTCATATCACGTGATTTTCCGAAGTAGAAAAATGGCTCCGGCTTCTTTCTCGGTATTGGCTCTAGCTTTGGTATGTAGTACGTTTCTCCCTGGGGGGTCGGCCGGGAGTTCCAGGCTAGTACCGATGCAGAAGTACCAGGTGGATCTCGACATGAAACCGAGCCAGAGATGGCTACCGATCTTGGAAGATTTCCGCTCGTCAGTTCCCCTCATTTTGGACTACTTCTATTCGGCCGTACGTTTGCACGGAAAATTATTGTCCAAGCTTAAAGAGATTGGAGTGCTTTAACGCCAATCAGCGCGCGGTGTTCACTGTGTGTACATGTCTTCGGCTGCTTCCGTATACTGTAGGTTCCGAGCAAAGCGGAGCAGAAAGTTTTGGAGAAGATAATGGCTAGCTTTGACGCGCACCTTGGAGAACTGGGAGAAGAGATGAAGTCGATTGCAGACTACTGGGGGATTGATCTAGGGATAGTCGTTGGGTTAAACTTCGCCTATGAAATGAGAAGAGTGAGTGTGTAGTACATGAGTGGGTGTGTCAGTGTATGAGTGGGTGTGTCAGTGTATGAGTGGGTGTGTCAGTGTATGAGTGGTTGTGTCAGTGTATGAGTGGCTGTGTCAGTGTATGAGTGGTTGTGTCAGTACATGAGTGGGTGTGTCAGTACATGAGTGGGTGTGTCACTACATGAGTGGGTGTGTCAGTGTATGAGTGGGTGTGTCAGTACATAAGTGGGTGTGTCAGTGACCAGTACGTGAGTTGGTGTGTCTATCCGTCTTTACGCAGCATTTGGTTCGTACCAAATGTCTGATTTGAGGTACCCTATCAAATTGGCATCATTGTTTTGTTTGTGTGTACAGTAGATACGTAATATAAAGTGTACCGTTTATATTGTGTATGGTTTGTGTGAAGTTCCTTTGTCTGTTTGTGTGTAGATTGGAGGCGGTCACCCCAATACTACCAATGGGACTGCACCCAACCAACCACATGCAGTACACGCCCCCTCTGCGTGTACCTCCATTGTGGCCCAGGACAGCAGTGGTAATGTGGTCCATGGGCGAAACTTAGACTGGAATATTCCCAACAATCTACGCAACCTCACAGTACAGGTGAGCAGATGTCTTGTGTTCCAGATGTCAACTGTGTGTACAATGTGTGTGTGTGTGTGTGTGTGTTTGTGTGTGTGTGTGTGTGTGTAAGTGTGTGTGTACATGTGTGCCTAAGACACGTACATATATACTATGTGTCTGTGAGATCTGCAGTGAACGCATCCTAACATTCATGCTTTATGACGTGCTTTGCAGTCTTTCTCCAATTCATTCTTCTTCTGCAATGCTTGTGAATCAATTTTATGTTACGCACACTCATATCTTATGTCTACTGTGTCTGTACAATGCATGGTTCTCTTCGCTGCAGGTGGATTTCCTCAAAGGTGGAAAGGTTGTAGCCACAGGAGTGGTCACAGCTGGATTTGTGGTACATGCAATTTTGCTGAGCTTCTATTGTGTGACA
>CAUJGJ010000085.1:535200-537700 GCA_963170055.1 Halisarca cf. caerulea
CACCAACAGCCCTTAACATCACATGGTCAACTTTAGTAGGAGTACCTCCCTTTATTCCCTTCACGTCTTCTTGACACTCGGGACAGACTGGTTTAGCCTCTTTAGAAAGACTTTGGTAGCACCTGGAACACACGGAGTGGAGACAAGGTAATTGGATAGGGTTGTCGTAAATCTTATTACACTTGAAGCAGGTAACCCTTTGCAACTCGGTAGAGGGAATCGACTCGTCGTCTAAGAGATTGTCGCTACTTGAATACCGATTGTCCGACTTTGAAGAAGAATGGAGTCCCTTACTTTCGCTGCGCCCGGCCGACATCCTGTGTCTTTGGAAGAGATACAAGTTCTTTTATACTTCCGTTGAAAACCACAAATGAGATGGAGGGACTTGCTGCGAACAGGCTTCAAACAGGAGACAATTGAAAGGCCAATTTGTACGTTTATTTACAGAAGACGGTCTCTGGGCCGAAAAGGCTGCTTCAGGAATCTACACTTCAAAGTCTTCACATGTTACCATAAAAGGCCTGTAGTAACAGCAAGGTCAATCCGAAATTGTTTCTAGTGTAGACTAACGTACAATGATTTTCCTTCATTTTCAATAATGAAGACACCGCTATCGTGTATTCAGTGGGCGTTGAGTCGCGTCATTCTAACTAGGTCGACAGGAAAGAGGGAGAAAATTAACGTTGTTCCTTGCACGAAAACGGAACTTCGGCATGCTTGAGAGTTGCTGTACGATGTACGGAAAGGTACTTCCCCTACTTAAGCGAAAATGGCGTCCTGCATGACGTCATATCCATGTCACGTGTCACATAGTGTACCACCGCACACAGCGTACCGTAGCGTCCTTGTCGAAGGGAGGCTGTCCAGAAAGTGCGTCTGAATCCTAGGGAGCTACCATGTTTAAGGCAATTCTCTTGCCTTTTGTTGGCCTAGCCACATTACTACTCCTCCGGGGCCTCTGTTCAGCCAAGAATGACCGTTCTCCGTCGGAAACTAGGTCAGAATTGTGCAGCTTATGCATCGTGAGTTATCGGAATTAGCGCAGATGTAGACATGCGTTTTATGTGCAAAGCTGTCTTTTTGTATAGGACGTTGTAGGGAAATTTCAAGACATATTAGAAGCCAACAAGTCGTTTGAAGACTTCAAGGGTTTTTTCGTTCTGAGTTGTTCAGTTGCTCTTGACCTTACGGGAGAAAGGGGGTCCGTTATGTGTCCTGGACTCGTCAAGGCGTATGGACCCGTGGTGGGTGCTTTTGGGGGAGAAATGGGATAGCGGATGAGCTGTGTGTGTGTGTGTGTGTGTGTGTGTGTGTGTGTGTGTGTGTGTGTGTGTGTGTGTGTGTGTGTGTGTGTGTGCGTGTGCGTGTAGTCTACGTGTGTGTACTTATGCATATGCATGTACGTATGTGTACATGTGTTTGTGTGTGTATGTACAGTTGTGGTCAGTGTGTGTCTATTGTCTTGCTTTCATTTTTATATTTTTGTGAATTGACTTTACTCAGTGAAACCTCTCTTATCCAACACTCAATGGTAGTGTTTCCCCCGGTGTGTCTGGAACAGGGTACAGCACCTGTTGCTTCTCTAGCAGCAAATTTTAAAAAGAGCTGAATATCATTGCTATGCTGCCAGCACTTCTGCCAGTAGTGTAATACTGCAGAATGACAATATTCCATACCCCCCAACATCTTTTCCTTCATAAAGAACATGAGTGTACAGTAGAACAGATACCAATGAATTGTCTGGACCCCCCCCTCCCCTGGCACCCTGTTGCAATTTCTTTCTGTGGAAAGCACTCAATGGGATTGAAAAAGTGTTGTATTAGGAGGTTATGGTATTACAGAGCGACTATTAGCATACATTAACATAGTGACTGTACCTCATAAGATGGGCGGATTGGAGAGAATGTTGGATTATAGAGGTGGTGGATTATACAGAGGTTCCTAGCACTATATATATGGTATTATATGTAATATAAATGCATGTACCATGCATTACACTAGCATATAACTCATGTAGCCACCCACCCCCACACCCACATGAACACACACACACACACAACAAAATAGCATGTTTATTAGTTAATTAATTGATATTATTAACTTATATATACTGATACAGTATTTACAGTTATGGATGAACTGTCCTTTTTATTCTTTTTTTTTTTACTTTTCCTGCAGATTCAGTATGTTCTGTCAGAAAGACTGGTAGACCCAAAAGTAATATGCACTGACCTTCACATCTGTAGAAATGAGTCCAATTCTTCTTCTCCCTCATCTCGGCGACCCCTCACACAAGAGCAAAGGGACAAAGCATTTCTTCTTCAATGGAGCAACATCATCCATGACATGTTGGTCAACCTGCCTATCCATCACAACAACATGCCTGTATTGAAAGAGGGAGATTTAAAGCAACAACAACCCTTCCAAGATGTAGCAAGGAGGAAAGTTGCACAAACTACTCACAAACAGGAGAAGCAGGAAGACAGCAACACCATCAAGA
>CAUJGJ010000085.1:542700-552700 GCA_963170055.1 Halisarca cf. caerulea
CTCTCATGTATATCTACTCCACACAGGATGAAGCACAACGACACACTGGTTGACTGGTACCACTACAACAGATACGGACGATCCAAGACAGAATTCGCCAAATGCGACATCGAATGCCGACACACAGCTCTGTGCGAGATAGAGAACGTCATTGTGTCCGACATGTACGACTGCTTTGTGCTGTAGCATCATTGGCACGAAGCTCCTGTCGGCAAGTGAAATCTTTTCTCCCCTCTCTTCCATCTATACGTGTGTACAGTATATAGAACGTTTTGCTATGATTGCTTAGTATTGAATTAGTAGGTTCTTTGTATTATATTTATTTATTTCTTTTTACTGTACTTACCATGCAGTATGTGCCTGCCTTATATTACCTCATATTCAGTTGTATATAGTGTGTGTGTGTGTGTGTGTGTGTGTGTGTGTGTGTGTGTGTGTGTCTGTCCCACTTCCGTGTGTGTTACAGGTATCAGTGGATTTTGATCACTATATTATTATCATGTACAGTTGTTTGATCATTGTGTGCTGTGTATCCTGAAGTTTACGCACCATTGAAGGCGTGCGGGTTTGGTTGTGAAATGGCAGTGACCAGAGAGGAGTGATTTGATGAGATAGTGCTAAAGTTCTCGTCGTTTTCTAGTGCAGTGGATCTCTGTGTGTGTGTGTGTGTGTGTGTGTGTGTGTGTGTGTGTGTGTGTGTGTGTGTGTGTGTGTGTGTGTGTGCGCGCATATGTGTGTGTGTGTGTGTGTGTGTGTGTGTGAGTGTGTGTGTGTGTGTGCGCATGTGTGTGTGTGTGTGTGTATGTGTGTGTGTGTGTGCATGTGTGTGTGTGTGTGTGTGCGCGCGCATGTGTGTGTGTGTGTGTGCGCGCGCATGTGTGTGTGTGTGTGCGTATGTGTGTGTGTGTGTGTGTGTGTGTGTGTGTGTGTGTGCGCGCATGTGTGTGTGTGTGTGTGTGTGTGTGTGTGTGTGTGTGTGTGTGTGTGTGTGTGTGTGTGTGTGTGTGTGTGGAATCATTGATCACCTGTCATTCAGTGTTAACTGTGAGTCAACCTGTGCATGCAGTGCAGTACATTTTTGCTTTGATGGATGGCCCACAGAAAATTATGTGGAAATTATATACTCATGATTTATATGCTATGTATGCTTATATAATCCTATATAAAAAGTTATTGGAATTGTAAAATGTGAGTACAGTGTAAAGCATAGCATATTAAAAGTATGTACAAAATTGTGCCATTATACAGGATATGTATCAATAAAAATTATTGTATATAAAATAACTTGCAATAGAGCTGAAAAACAGTACCCACAAAGCACATACATACATAAACATACAGGACAGCTTTGACACTAAGATTCCTCGTCCTTTTCTTTGGGTAAATGTCTGTCTTTGTTGAAGGATGGATGAGCATTCTTGAGCTGCTCTACTAAACGTTCGCTTATCATTTTGACTTCGAATTTGCGACTGAGAATTTCCTTGTTTTGCCTGTGAGGGATGAGAGAGTCGTGTGTGTGTGTGTGTGTGTGTGTGTGTGTGTGTGCATGCATGAGTGTACACACACTACAATACAATAACATCTGTACAGTACATATACGTACTACACACACACACACACACACACATACACACACACACACACACACACACACACAACACACAACACAACACAACACACCTTTCAAGGTGCCTCAATGCTTTTGTGTGCTCCTTGAGTAGTGAGTTCAGTCCTTTGTTTAAGGTTTCCAATTTCCTTTCATACACAGAAACAAACGTCACAAGTTGGTATAGTCATGTTCTTTGCATATGTTACACACACACACACAAAGACATGCACGCATGCACACATGCACACATGCACACACACACGCACACACACACACACATACATACACACGCCTACATACTCATAGTATGCAGCATATCTCTTCTCGTGCTCCTTATCCTTATATGCTGAGTATTCACTGTAACTCGGACCATCAGTTTCTCTGAATACCATCAGTTAAGGCACGTTATGTACATGACACCAGTGGACTCAGACTGAACACGCCCACACATGATGGACACACTTGAAGGCACCCAGAAAGAATACAGCGACCACAAGAATATACGCACAGTTGAACCTCTCTATAATGAACCCTGGATACAACGAACTCCCTGATATAACAAACATAGACCTTAGAATGTACACCTATTTACTCTATTGTAAATGACCCCTGATGTAGGGAACTTTTTCAGTGGTCCTGGGGTACTTCGTTATATAGGGGTTGAGTGTATATTGTAAATGACCCCTGATGTAGGGAACTTTTTCAGGGGTCCTGGGGTAATTCGTTATACAGGGGTTGAGTGTATATTGATAAGGATACGGGAGGGATGCTATCTCTGTTCTCTTGAGCCCAACACCGAGGTAGTGGTCCTCCTTCGTTAGCTGGTGGATCACAAGGAACCTGTCCACCAGTGGACTCAGACTGAACACGCCCACTCTTATCCTCTCAAACCCTATCACACCCACTTGGTAGGACTGGGGGAGGGGAAGAAAACAACACACACTGATAGTCAAAATCTATATAAGGACAATGTAGTAAAAGGTAGTGGAAGTGGGAGACGACGTGGGGTACACTCCCTTTTCAAAACCCTAAGCCTTGAAGGTCCAAAAATCTTAGAATTGAAGTTAAACACACTAATATTTGCAGGACTTTATTTTCACGATTTTGCATTACCAGAAAATTCAATTGCGAATATTTCTTAAATTCATAAGTCTATTCACCTAATGTGAACTGGCCCATTCATGAAAATAATTGGGAATTACAATCACCCTCTCTGTGGCATACATACAGAAACTGTTTAAATCATTTAACAATGCTTATTGTCCACGTACAGTACTAGCAGTAATCTAAACTTTCCTTCCCCATCTTTGTTAAGCACTTCTTAGAACACCAAATCTCACAGCTGTTGTGGATAATATGTATGTGCTATGTACGTACATGCTGCTACCGACACCGGCAACCTCACCAACCTCACCACTATCACAGATTTCACCCCTATCACCACTATCACCACCTCACCAACCTCAGCACTATCACAGATTTCACCACTATCACCACCCTCACTGCCATCATATGTAGATCTCACTACCATCACACATATCTCATGCTATAACTATTATATTCTCACCACACTACTAACCTCATCATCAATGTCTTGTGGTTGGCTGTGCTTTGTCCCTTTTGATAGTGACTTCTGACCTCTTGCTAGTCCTTTAAATTTGACATGTCCTTCGTCGAGTTCCTTCTGAATGTGCTGAAGAGCTGGACAGAGTAATAAACACATGATTAATGAAATGTCCTGCATGGCACATATTGGGAAAATGCATGTGTGTGTGTGTGTGTGTGTGTGTGTGTGTGTGTGTGTGTGTGTGTGTGTGTGTGTGTGTGTGTGTGTGTGTGTGTGTGTGTGTGTGTGTGTGTGTGTGCATGTGTGTGTGAGCCATACACTGTACAGTAAGTCCCTATTATACCTAAATGTGCATCAGCCATCTGTTTGACAGCTTTCTTCTGCTCCGCGTTCACCTCAGAGGCTGATAACATGGGCAGTGTTGAGAGAATGGGCCATTTGTTCCAAGAATTCTGGGTTACTTTATAACCTGTTGAACATGACTATAGTCAGTGCCTTGACATCTGATATGCAGTTGCGTGTGTGTGTGTGTGTGTGTGTGTGTGTGTGTGTGTGTGTGTGTGTGTGTGTGTACGTGTGTACGTGTGTACGTGTGTGTGTGTGTATGTGTGTGTGTGTGTGTGTGTGTGTGTGTGTGTGTGTGTGTGTGTGTGTGTGTGTGTGTGTGCGTGTGCACAGAAAAGTACATACAATAGTGCATAAATACACATGTATAATGGAAACATACATCCACATGTACACATAGAAGCAAACACACAGAACACACATGTAAACAAACAAATAACATACATAAACACACCTGTGATCCACATGGAAGTCAAATTAGCCAAATCCTTTCGAAATTCACTGTTAAACTCCTTAACAGACAAGGGATATGCTTCCAGGAAAGCACAAAACACAGCTTGTGCGAGACATCTTGGATAGTGCTGTGTGCATGGCAGAGACAAATTCTACAACTTAAACATCAGCTGGAGATGTGAACATGACTCAAAAGCAACTTACAAGTACAAATTTGTCGGAATCGTCCAATGATAGATCTAAAATCATGAAAACAAATTTCTCAGAAAGTATGTCAAATATTTTTGACTGCATTTCTTTGTTGGGCTGCAGCAACAAGGAGTCATGAAAAGCCACGTGAATGAAGGAGGGTGTGTAGTTACAGCACAAGCCAATTCAACCATATGTCAAAGTTTAGATACGCACTCTGAATTTTTCCATCCAAAACCACCAAAATGTACCCTGCAATAATGGCAATGACGATGTACTCACGACACAGAGGGACAGTCTAAACGCATAATCAAACCATTTCACCTGTAGCATCTTCAGTGTTCCCTTGCAATAGCATGCCTTCTTCCACACTCGCTGGCATTGATCCTACAGTGGTAGTGATATAAGTCACTTAGCAAACATTTCGATCAGAGGTGGCCAGTTGGTCTAGGGGTATGATTCTCGCTTTGGGTGCGAGAGGTCCCGGGTTCGAATCCCGGACTGGCCCTCTTTTTCTATTTTTTTTTCCCCAATATTTCTTCAGCACTGTCCAATAAAGATTGACGTTATCACTCACTTCCTCTAATTTTGAAACCTTGTCGACAATAAAAACGCTGTCTACTTGATTCGGGAGTGCAGGAAGGTAGCTTCCCTGAATCTCTGAAGGCCACAGCTGATTCTACAAGAAAATGAGCAGTTGTCATTAAAGAAACATACATACATACATACATATTACAATGTCATAATACCTAGTCTCTCGTAGCCAGACCCTACTCAGTCTGCAGTACACATCCCACACTAATTATACCATAGTATATGGCTACAACACGCAAAGTCTATACAGATACACCAAGACACAAGCGTGTGTACACACTCATACAGGGGGGGTGCTGGTGGCTTAGTGGGCTACCGATGTGACTGCAGAGCTGAGTTATGGGATGGACTAAGGTCCAATCCCAGTGATGGTGTTTCTGGCATTTTTTCTCTGCACCCCCCCCCCCCCTGCCACCACCAAGAGAGAAGAGTGAAGAAGGCCCACTACAGCCACCAAAAGAACTGACCATTGCATGATTGAACATTTGTCACTTATCATAACAATTAACAATGTAGTATGTTTGTTTGTTTGTTGTTTGTTGATTGTGTACTTCTGATTACTGGGCCCCCTGAAAAGTAGCCTATGAGCTAAGTGGGTGTCCCAGTCTAAATAAGATTCATCCAATCCAATCCAATCCACACACACTCACACATATATACACATTTGACTCTGTCCACACACAAATATTGCTGACCTTTACATTTTTACAGGCATTGCCATCAAAGAGCTGTTCATTTCCTAGTGATCGCAACCTTCTTTCATGTTCAAGCATTCTCTCTATCATGGTATCTTGTCTCTCTTCCAACTCAGTCAAAAAGGCTGCACACGAATGCACATATCTTACACCACAATGTGACATTGACAGCACTTGATGCGGTAACAGTGCATCATGGACAAAGTCCATGCAGACACACCAAGACACAAGCATGCACACACACACACACACACACACACACACACACACACAACACACTTCAGTTCACCTTTTGGGAGTTGGCTGAGACCTTCTCTCTCCATTACATAAGTTCGTTTGGGATCTGTCCCAAAGTAGAGTTCCTTGTATTGTTGTAGTAGACCCTCGAGCTCCTGAAGCTCTGCACCAATGCGATCCAGGTAGCTACCATCCCAAACTGGAGGAGAAATGAGGAATATATTGGATCAGTCTTTGGTGCTCATAAACCTTCAGATTCATTAAAAATAACACTGCAATTATCCATGAGAAAACGTGTTTAGCTCCCTCTCCCCCACCCTTCCTCCCCATGTGTGTGTGTGTGTGTGTGTGTGTGTGTGTGTGTGTGTGTGTGTGTGTGTGTGTGTGTGTGTGTATGTGTGTGTGTGTGTGTGTGTGTGTGTGTGTGTGTGTGTGTGTGTGTGTGCGCGTGCGTGTGTGTGTCTTATAGTGCTCATGATCAGTGAGCTCGAGCTCACAGAGAAATATTCCTCTAGACTACAGCTAAGTAATTTCCCATATATTACTCGTACACGGGCTAACAACTAAAACATACAAGTATAAGTATACCTGCATGTTTCTTTAAATCTTCCTTGATATTATCTATTGTCCCATGAAACTCGTCAACGCCAACTGGACCAAAATACCCTTGTTTCTCGATTTCTGTTGAGTCCTGTTCCCAGTCCAATCTGGGAAGCCAGTACTCCAAATCGTCTGGTGGTGGTGGAGGTTTTTTCTTCGACTTTGTTTTCTCTTGGTCTTCTTCATGGCGCACAAGGTCCATTTCTTCCGTATACTTTTTCGATGAGTAGATTTTCCGATGATATTGCTATCCTAGGGCCAATGAAAACCCAGTAAGCAAGAATTTCGGCTAATCCCTTGCTTCAGCAATTAATATTTTGCCGTATTTTGCAATCGCCAACGGACGCCATATTGTTCTATCACTAAGCAACTCTACTATTTTTTTGTCTCGGTCACCAAGAGATCCTCCTCGGGCAAAATGCATATTTGCAAGCGAAGGGTCCAAAATTGGTTTGGGTAGACCCAATTTTTCTCCATAAGGAAGCCATAAGAATATAAGAATATATAATTATATTATTATCTCGGCTCTGCCTTTGCAAAGCGATGGACAAAAGTGGCGTAGTTACTCTTTCACCCACTTCGGCATACTATGTGCGGTACAAGGAGGAGCCCCTCTATCCCAGGACCGAATCGGCAAATAGACGAGATATCGAGCACATTGTTGGAAGAGGGCGGACGAATTTGTGAGTTTATATTATTTTAGATTAGCAGAATCGATCCGTTTTGTTTTATTGACTCCACTTGGGTTATTCAGAAACTCATCACATCTTCTGTTATATCATAGATAATCTATACATACGTACCGTATGTATAGATTATCTATGGTTATATCATAGCATCTATGGTTATGTGATTTTTTAATACCTTATAATTACCTAGTTAATATCTAGTATGAAGCAATAATTATAGGATATAACAATGTTATCTATAACATAATATTTATGTAGCCTGATATTTGTCTTACAGTGCACAAAATAACGGTCAGTCATCGATCATTTTCCGTGCAGAATGCTTGATGGCCGGATAACTTAAAAGTGTGCGGACATTTTGTCCGGAAAATTCTGTAGTACTCTGTAGCAAGAATTAAGACTTTCTGCTTTCTTCCTAGATTTTCAAGTCCCAGGATATATTTTTAATCTCTAATTCTTTTATAAAACTAGGTTTCTGGCACTTTGGAGTGTTTGCGCTCGTAACGAAGCACGCAAATAGCAAAATTTAGACCATAACATGCACGCTGCGACGCTCATCCTCCGTTTTATTCCAATGACGTCATGATGACGCCTACGCATACATGTCACTGAAGCGTATCATTCTACATTTCAGCAGGGTGGCGATTGAATTGGAGCAGAAATACAAAGTTAGTGATCATTTTAGAATTAACTACAACTACGTATATCTAGGGCTGAAATTTACACAGTAGGTATATAGGTCCGACCAACAACAAAACTGACCGACCAAGTCCCATTGTGGTCGGACATTTGTCAGAACAAATGTTATTCCTTATTTTGTACACTGTCTTACCATAAAAGGTGTTGTAGGATCTATGGTCTCACATAGCCAGACCACACCCTAGTCTTGCGTAGCTGGACCCTCAGCTTGGCTCCTTGAACTTCTTACAATGTCGCTGCTCTCCTGCATACAAAAGGAAGAAAGAGGTGTAGGTCTGGCTACATGAGACTAACCACTCCTTTGGGGCTCGGGCAACAAGTGCACCAATGTATAGTTACATAAGAACTGGTACACACAGTGAATCCTCTGTATTCTGACACATCTATAATCCACCATGCTCTCCAATCCAGCCAACTTTGAGGTACAGTCACTCTGTAATCCGACAAGAGTCACTCTGTCATCCGACAAGAGTCACTCTGTCATCCGACAAGAGTCACTCTGTCATCCGACAAGAGTCACTCTGTCATCCGACAAGAGTCACTCTGTCATCCGACAAGAGTCACTCTGTCATCCGACAAGAGTCACTCTGTAATCCGACAAGAGTCACTCTGTAATCCGACAAGAGTTACTCTGTAATCAAACAAGAGTCACTCTGTAATCCGACAAGAGTCACTCTGTAGTCTGACAAGAGTCACTCTGTAATCTGGCAAACTGTTCATTCTGTCCCTGTGTTTACCTCATATACATAAACCAACCCTGATAGTAAGTACCTCTGATAATAAGTACTGATCTGGCGGTATGACTATGTACTAACTAAGCATCACCTTGTCACAGTGTCACCTTGTCACAGTGTCACCTTGTCACAGTGTCACCTTGTCACAGTGTCACCTTGTCACAGCGTCACCTTGTCACAGCGTCACCTTGTCACAGTGTCAGAAATCAACAGAATGGTAATAGCAACATTGCCAGTTTTAGGATAGTCTTGAAAGCTGTGATACAGTGGAACGCTCATAACACCAAACCCTTTGGACCGGGAAAAAATATTTCTACGTATATCCAAAATATTCAGTTGTCTGAAATAAAATAAATTGGCTTTATATACAATGGGTACTAGAAACCTTATTCCTTTATTCACAATACTCCTTTAAGTAGTGTGCTATTAACAGTGTTTCGGTGTATGAAGTCTGTGTGTTACTTTTTCCTAATTCAAAATTTATTTGAGCATCACACTTTGTTTGATTTCGACCAACCGCATTCCAGATTTATTGTGCTTGTTGAGTTACGTGTTTTAGAAATCTGTAATTATTGTTATGATTGAGATATATTATTATAGACTGTATTGTGGCTGATTAAAACCAATACCAGGCCGGAGGAAGCTGTATGGAATTGGTGGGCACCTCCACCCGGCCTAGGGTTAACTAACAATATCCTACTATTCGTGGTTTTCAATGTTTAATATGAAAAGTTGTAGGGTCATTGGTCTACCTGCTCTGGTGGTTCCTTCAGATGTGAACACTGACCATCCCTATGAGGCTTCACTTTGTTCCATGAGTCATCAAAAGTTGCTTCTAATCTTCTAGTCTTCTGACCAATGGAGAAGAGATGGTGTATCCAGAAAACATTGGAGATGATGTGAGCGATGAAGAGTCTGAACTTGATCCTGAATTTGAGGTTTCATCAGTTGCTTCATCCTTGGAAGATAGATTAACGTGTGTGTGTTTGTTGCATGCATGCGTGACAATGTGTGTGTGTGTGTGCAGTGTGTGTATGTGTGTGTGTGTGTGTGTGTGTGTGTGTGTGTGTGTGTGTGTGTGTGTGTGTGTGTGTGTGTGTGTGCATGTGTGTGTGTGTGTGTGTATGTATGTGTGTGTGTGTGTGTGTGTGTGTGTGTGTGTGTGTGTGTGTGTGTGTGTGTGTGTGTGTGTGTGTGTGTGTGTGTAAGACAGTTTAATGTGTGTGTTTGTGTGCATGCATGCGTGACACTGTGTGTGTGTGTGTGTGTGTGTGTGTGTGTGTGTATGTGTGTGTGTGTGTGTGTGTGTGTGTGTGTGTGTGTGTGTGTGTGTGTGTGTGCGTGCGTGCGTGTGCATGTATGTATGTGTGTGTGTGTGTGTGTGCGTGTGTGTATACTGTATATGCATGTGTGTGTGTGTGTGTGTGTGTGTGTGTGTGTGTGTGTGTGTGTGTGTGTGTGTGTGTGTGTGTGTGTGTGTGTGTGTGTGTGTGTGTGTGTGTGTGTGGCACACATCTGAATGCACAATCATTACTGAACTGTTAACACAAGCTCTTGTTTCTTCTAAATTATTTTTTTTGCAAATTGCT
>CAUJGJ010000085.1:557700-565200 GCA_963170055.1 Halisarca cf. caerulea
ATACGTGCTGCAGAACCCATATGATATCTGTTATATCGCATTAGGAACTGTACTCTTGTGGACTACAATAGCCGGCAGCCACAAACATTTGGGTTATTGAAGATAGCAATTCTTGCTTAGCTGTCCGCGCGTGACGGATTCAGTGGGTTTCCTAAACGCTTTGTTAATGTCTTAAAGAGCCACTTGAATGAGCAAAATGAATCCGAACCATGCAGATTTCTCGAAATCAATGTACATGTTGGGATCGTTAGTTGCAGACGCCATTTTCGATGCTAGCAGGCAAAAACGGAAATTACTGATAACGCAAAAGTAGGGATTTGTGTGAAACTTGTCCTTTCACGCTATACGTCCGTACGTTTAAACTTTCTGTGAAGAAGACCAGGACTGAACACTTGCCGTGATACCGAAAGTGTAGGTATATTGTCCTCTACCAGGAAATATCTGAAGACGGACCGTTTATCTTCTGCTGTTCGTAAGTGTATGTATATCTTCTCGGAGCGCCTACTTGTGGGTCTGTTTCTCTCAAGAACGCTAGCAGTGGATGCACGCGTGTTGTGTTAGAGTTTTGGCGGGATCTAGTTCGTTTGTATGTGGTTTATACGTACATGTACATTTTCCTTTAATATGCCGTACAGTAGCTACCTCTAGCTCACTATAATATGATTAAAGGACACTTTGGGAGCATTATAAATTTAGCTCATTTTCTTTTGTAAGGAGAGTGCCTTCTTTTGTAGGTTCAGAATTTGTCCAAACTATAGAAAGGAAATATTTTTTGGACCTCAAGTCGTGTCCTTTGGAGATAGGTTCGGTACACTAGTACTGTGGTCTTGTGTATTTGGTGGGTTCGCTACTGTGTTTGTATGCTGGTGAGATCATAGATAATACGCTGCGGTGTTCGCATACAGTAAAACCTCTAGTCCTACACTCAATGGGACTTCAGAGAAGAAGGTGTCCAAGTAGGAGGTTGTCAGATTAAGAAGTGACTATTAGTATGCTGTAATGTGGTGACTGTACCTCAGAGGATGGTCGGATTAGAGAGAATGTCGGATTATAGAGGTGGTGGGTTACAGAGGTTTCACATATTCACGAATCCTAAGAATTCAACATGAAAACTCAAGTGCTCTCGCCGTGGGCTGTTTGGAATCAGAACACCAAGCACCAACCTCTCTACAAAGGACAGGGTTGCAGTACTGAAATCCTATCCCCCCCCCCCCCCCCTCATAGTACTAATGCTTTAGGACATCATAAAATAGGTCAACCTCTCTACAAAGGACAAAGAAGCCGAATTTATATTGTACCCAAAGTTTCCTTCTGTAGAAGTTCCTCTGTATTAAGTCCGCATGTGTTTCACCTTGGGTGAAAAGGCAAGTGCATGTGGCTAGGCTGTACATTCACTAGCCTGTACACTAGTAAAGTGGGTGGCATCTTGCTCCCCACCCACCCCTTATCCTTCCCCCTTCACCCCCAGAATTGAGGGTCATTGTGTGTGTGTGTGTATGTGTGTGTGTGTGTGTGTGTGTGTGTGGGTGGGTGGGTGGGTGTGGGTGTGGGTAATAGACTCAGCTCTACCTTTCTGGTATTTTCACAACTAGGCTGCTTGGCATTGGTACCGAATATGGGTGCTATCTTTTGTCATTCCTGTCATCAAGTACGTACACACATACACAGGATCAAGTGAAAATTGGCCGCATCCTTGTCTCTTATCTGGTGTATTTAGAAAATCATTTTTCTTTGTCGTTAGCTGTAGAACAATTTCCCAAATCCAGCACAATGTTGTCCCAGCCCCGCTTGGTTCCCCTCACATCACAATTCAGCGCCGACTTTGGTGGATTGAATCGAGTGCAATACAGTGGAACCTGTTGACATGAAATCGTTTAGCTTTAAATTTCTAATTACTTACATGAAAGAAGCAAAAGGCCCTTTGAAAGCCCCTAGTATTCCTAATTGTTCTGATGACGTGAAATTTTGATAAAATGAACATTTTTCAACAGTCTCCTGAGTTGCATGTTGAAAGGTGTCCACTCTTGCACGCACATACAGGGCAGCCCACTTAAGGCAAGCTCTCTTAATGTGAAAATTCTCTTAAGACAAAATATGTTTTAGGTCCGAGGGTGGAAATCGGTATGAACTAAGATGGAGTTCTCTTAGAGTGAGCATTTAAGGGTGGTCTCTTGAGTTTTGTCTTAAGAGGGTTCCACTGTCCATACGTATGTATGGTATTTAGTATCAGAAACTCCTTGGTTAAAATGGTGGCGGATTAATGAGTTTGCACTTTATACTGGTCCAAGAGGTGTTATCTATTGATTGAGTCATTGCGTGTATGTGTGTTCAGAAAATGTAAGGAAAGAATCACAACAAAACTGCCAGCCATGTGCAGTACATGTGCTGCACATGTGCGGTACATGTGCGGTACATGTGCATTACATGTGCATTACATGTGCGGTACATGTGCAGTACATGTGCGGTACATGTGCATTACATGTGCGGTACATATGCGGTACATGTGCAGCACATGCGCAGTACATTGGAATGAGTACTTCAGCTCTTATGGCACCATTCAATTTGCGGTCCCCAATTTACCTGCTGTTATCTCGTCTATACGTATTTCAATAACTATCGATATTGGATATTTGTGGACCCTTTGGCTTGGGATCAGGAGAAGTCTTGCTGCATGTAACTTTTCAGAATAATCCTTTGAGAGATTTATGTATGCATGTACGTACGTACAGTGAAACTTGCTCAATACATACGTACCTCAAAAGGGAGACGAAAATCGGTACTTACGTATTATCAGAGGTACTTACTATCAGGGTTGGTTTATGTACATGAGGTATACGCAGGGACAGAATGAGGAGTACTTACTATCCAGGAGTATGTACTAAACCAGGTACTTACTGTCAGGGTTGGTTTATGTACATGAGGTATACACAGGGACAGAATGAGGAGTACTTACTATCCAGGAGTGTGTACTAAACCAGGTACTTACTGTCAGGGTTGGTTTATATACATGAGGTATACACAGGGACAGAATGAGGAGTATTGTCTATTGGTGAGTATGTACTAAACCAGGTACTTACCATCAGGGTTGGTTTATGTACATGAGGTATACGCAGGGACAGAATGAGGAGTACTTACTATCCAGGAGTATGTACTAAACCAGGTACTTACCATCAGGGTTGGTTTATGTACATGAGGTATACGCAGGGACAGAATGAGGAGTACTTACTATCCAGGAGTATGTACTAAACCAGGTACTTACTGTCAGGGTTGGTTTATATACATGAGGTATACACAGGGACAGAATGAGGAGTATTGTCTATTGGTGAGTATGTACTAAACCAGGTACTTACTGTCAGGGTTGGTTTATATACATGAGGTATACGCAGGGACAGAATGAGGAGTATTGTCTATTGGTGAGTATGTACTAAACCAGGTACGTACTTACTAAGCAAGTTCCACTGAATGTGGTATTCGTATTTACTATGACCTACTGCAGCTACCAAACAGGTTAAATTTGATTAAATTTGATTGTGTGTGTGTGAGAGAGCGATTGTGTGGGGGTACTGGGGGCTTTAGTAGGCTGATGGCCACCCGGTTAAAATAAGAAATTATTATTATTATTACTGTAAGGTACTGTATTATGTGTTGGGAATGTGAAGCTACCTAATATTATGTACGTGTAACAGTCCTTAAAACCTGAAAATGCATTTCAGTGTTCTGCAGTTGTGAGGAGCTATTGTACTGCTCCTGGGAGTTTATGTGGGCGTGTGGAAGCCATTAACAGTGGCTTCAATTATGTACATAACTGCTGTGGAACTTGTTAAGCTGGAATGTACATACAATATATATATATATATATATATATATATATATATAATATATTGATGCAGGACTGCAGGGGTGTGGGACTAGGGGGTGGAAGAGGACATTTGTACCCTCCCTGATATTCTTTCACACACACACACACACACACACACACACACACACACACACACACACACACACACACACACACACACACACACACACACACACACACACACACACACACACACACACACACACACACACACACACACACACACACACACACACACACACACACACACACACACACACACACACACACACACACACACACACACACACACACACACACACGGCTCATCCTTTTCACATATAGACAACCTATGTATGTAGTTTACTATGATTTGCCCCCCCCCCCCCCCTCAGTACCCAAGTCCTAATCCCCTCCTCCACCACCTACTCCCACACACACACTCAAAAGAACTTTCTAAATTTCAGACTGTCCTACTGAGGGTACAGTGCAAAATCTGTACTTGCTATCAGATCACACTGAACAGTGAGACTGGCTCATGTATTGCACGTGTGTTAGGTAGAAGCAGGTGGGGAGTTGGTGTGACGCACGGTGTGCAGAATGTGTTAGGTAGAAGCAGGTGGGGAGTTGGTGTGATGCACGGTGCGCAGAATGTGTTAGGTAGAAGCAGGTGGGGCGTTGGTGTGATGCACGGTGTGCAGAATGTGTTAGATAGAAGCAGGTGGGGAGTTGGTGTGATGCACGGTGTGCAGAATGTGCCAAATCATATACGTATACACTATACAGTGGCACCTCTGTAATCCAACATCCTCTATAATCTGACCATCTTATGAGGTACAGTCACCATATTAAAGTATGCAAGAGTCACTCTGTAATCTAACAACCTCCTAATCGGACACTTTTCTCAAGCCCCTTAGAGTGTCGGATTAGAGAGGTATCGCTGTGTACATTTGGTGCTGCTTTTGTAAGTTTCCTGGGGTGAGGTGGTAGGTTCTGTTATGTATTGGTGAGTAGAGAGGGCGAGGAGGAGTGAGGCACAACCTCGTTGAACCAAGGGGTCCAGATGTGAGGTACGTAGGTGGAGTCAAGAAAGGGGAAAGAGCATCGTTGGGGGGAACCCCCTTCCCATCCAACAAAATGCTATCGTGAACACAGTTCTATGCATTTGTGAAATTTTACTGTTTGTTGTGGCCTTAATTTCAATATACATACATACAGTGTGTATTCCTTTGTGTATTCTATTCATCTCTTATACTGTCTCTTCTCCTCCACCTAGTGCTGTGTGAATTGTCTTGAACTTGAGCAAGCAATATGTCAAACGGTGTAGAGCTTACGCACTACACAACAGAGTCCAAGAGTTACGAGAAGACTATATCTGATAACGATGTTCCACTTGAAGATAAGGAGAAGTGTGTGTGTGTGTGTGTGTGTGTGTGTGTGTGTGTGTGTGTGTGTGTGTGTGTGTGTGTGTGTGTGTGTGTGTGTGTACTTGTGTGTTTGCACATATTATGTCTTTAAATCTTCTTTTTTTCTACTGGTATGGGTATACTCCCTAAACTGATACAGAAATGTCCTTACAAAGTAGAGTAGTGAGCTGTTTGTTTCTTTTGGGTAAGATTAGCATCGCCCTTTCAATGCTCTCTCCAAAATCTTGAGCTAGCTCCTCTCTAGGCTCTCTTATGAACTTTCCGCTCTCTGAAGTAAGAGCTAATTGAATTGATTGGTTTTGTGCGTGGGTTGACCACTTAACATGTTGAACTTTTCTGTAGTCTACACAGACAGCACTGGGTGGGCTTCACATGGGACTAGTTGGTGTGGTGTGTAAACTGTGTGCGATTGTGCAGGCTGGTGTGGTGTGTAAACTGTGTGCGATTGTGCAGGCTGGTGTGGTGTGTAAACTGTGTGCGATTGTGCAGGCTGGTGTGGTGTGTAAGCTGTGTGCGATTGTGCAGGCTGGTGTGGTGTGTAAACTGTGTGCGATTGTGCAGGCTGGTGTGGTGTGTAAACTGTGTGCGATTGTGCAGGCTGGTGTGGTGTGTAAACTGTGTGCGATTGTGCAGGCTGGTGTGGTGTGTAAGCTGTGTGCGATTGTGCAGGCTGGTGTGGTGTGTAAGCTGTGTGCGATTGTGCAGGCTGGTGTGGTGTGTAAACTGTGTGCGATTGTGCAGGCTTATTTGACCATAAATCCTACTTATATAGTGGTAACTGGTTAACGAGAAACCCGGGGTGCATTAATATTTAATTCCTGTTAAAAGTATTTCTTGTTTAAAGTATTTCTTGTTAAAAGTATGAAGATGATACATTCTATATAGAGTTGGTTCACAGAAATTGTTTTTGTTAAGCAATATTTCTTGTTAAGCAACTTTGTGTTAGCCAGTTTCCACTGTATCTCAGTATGACATGTACCATACCTACCTAGGATCATAGATACTACAATCCACAGTATCTATGCTAGGATCTACGTGGGTATGGTGTAGTCTCGCTGGCCCGCGAGACTAGGTATGGTGTACCATGAATCACATGATTGCTGGTAGTATAAAAGTGAGAGATAGAATCCTCAAGTGAATTCACATTTTTTAACATTGGCTGCCTACACCGTGTAGTCTCGTGATCCAGACCCCTGCCCTCCCTCCATTTTATAAAAAACGAGCCTAAGTTTAGTCACGTGGTTTTGTGCAACATCCTGGCGGGAAGTTGGCGCCATTTTGTAGACTAACAATGGCGTCTGCTTCGGAGGAAAGCGAAGTAGAATGGGAAGAAGTTAGCGACGAGGATCAAGTTGATTCATTGCCGCCAAACGCGCGGATTACTACGGGAGAAACGAAGAAGTCTTCTCTTCAAATTACTGTCGACCAGAATGCGAGCCTGGCGAAGAAAGGTCGGAAAAAGAGCGCTATTCAGCTAGCAATGGAGAAATACGAACGAGAACTGAAACAGAACATGCATAAGGTTCATCTCTTATGCCTACTCCTTAACGGTTTCGTCCTGAACGAACGCTGTAACAACGAATTTCTGCAGTCTGTGCTGTTGTCCCTCGTCCCAACAACCTGCTTTCGTTTTTCACGCGTTACAGATACGTTATCTGATGTTGTACAGTGGTTCTCCAGCAGTTCGGAGAGAATGGTGGAACACCTTGGCGAATCGAGGGCCTGTCACGATTTGGCTGTACCTTGTAACCCTGTCTTGATATTGGTTGCTGTATTGAGGGCTCTTGGGCTGAATGCAAGACTTGTTCTCAACTTGGATCCTGTACCCTTCAAAAAGAGTGCTCCAAAGAAGAAGAAGAAGAGGACTGTCAAGGGGAAGGAGCCAGCAACCTCTCCGAGACGATCAAGTACCTCTGAGACACCAAACAGCAGTGATGTTAGGGATGTTAGTGTTACTGGTGGTCGTAAACGTTCGCGTACTTCATCAACAAAGACATCATTGTCCAAAACAAAGCAACACAAGAGAAGAAAGACTCACGACAAAGACACTAGTGATTCTGAGGATGAGGAAGATGCAGCAAATGTACCTGCACCACCCAAGTCTGCTAGAAGGAGAAGCAGTCGTGTGTTGTCACAGTCGCAGGACATAAAAGTTGACGTTGGCCACAGCCAGTATAAGTCTCCTCATTTCAAAGATGTGAGAACCAGTGATTCTGACAGTGATTTTGAGTTGGA
>CAUJGJ010000085.1:582700-585200 GCA_963170055.1 Halisarca cf. caerulea
GTATGAGCACACACACACACAAACACAGAGTCTTGACTAACATTACATAAATAAACATACAGAAAACTGCTCTGACAGATCTTTGCCGTTAACACCTGTTGCAGACACACCCTCAGACACGCCTCCATTTTTCCGTAGGT
Organism: Halisarca cf. caerulea; assembly: GCA_963170055.1. Classification (NCBI taxonomy): domain Eukaryota; kingdom Metazoa; phylum Porifera; class Demospongiae; order Chondrillida; family Halisarcidae; genus Halisarca; species Halisarca cf. caerulea. Next base: position 582,841 of record CAUJGJ010000085.1, read on the forward strand.
TTTCCTTCTGCCACCATAGATTCCTGATGACCTCGTCAGCACTGACATGTGAGGGACCATATCCCTCACTCTCCAGAGACTCACAGATCATCAACATCTCCTCTGAATCCTGCAACAAAGAAGGTACGTACGTATGTACATACGTACATACGTAGTTTCAAGGTACGTAATGGACAGCCTGACCATATTTTACAAAACGCACATAGTACATAGTTGCAACTACATGCCTACGTACATACGTATATGAAACAGCCACCTGTGTATATACCGTATGCATGTTTTGTGTATGCACACATACGTACATACGTACGTATGTATATACGGTATAGAACAAAAAAAAGTTAACGTGAAGAGTTTTTATTACGTTTATCTTACGCCGTGATCACGGAGCTGATACGCGGTGATCACGGAGCTGGTACGCCGTGATCACAGAGCAGGTACGCCGTGATCACGAAAATTCGCGTCGTGATCACAGGAGCTCAGGACCGTGATCCAGTTGCTCTACACCACAAGAAACTGCACTGAAGGCGATTAAACCTTACTTTGATGTCGATGTGAATCCACACGATACGAAAATGATACAAGGACAATCGCGCACTGCACCGTTTCTCCAGAGTACAGGGTCAATTTGAAGCGAAAGAATCCAGAAACAGTAATTTAACAATATGAACGATTATTAAGTAGTACTCTTCTCGAACGCGTGCACCCTACAGTTAGGAGCATCATTCTGCGGATCATGTAGAACAGCATGAAGCGAGCAGCCATGTTATTTTCAATATATTTTCCGGATATTTCTGCGCTCTAGTCTACCCATTTCCAGGAGAGCGCGATCTGGCGTATAGACTATTTCCTTGCTTCGCGGCAGGTAAAATGTGCCTGCTTGTTTACATTGAAGACGATGTCAATCCTTTTGAATAACAACTATCGATTCATTGTTTAATATAATCAGGTGATCAAGTGCAAAATTTCTTTGTCCAACTCGAGGAAGACGAAGACGATGTGACATCCACGTTTGGCTAGAGTAGAAGTCCTAAAGCTAGAAAACGTCGTTGGTAAGATCACCTGTAGCCTCTTAGCGTAATACCGTTTTCTTCTAAAGCGTAATCACGTATCTATCACGGCGTGATCACTGAGCTCCTACGTCGTGATCACGGAGCTCGTACGTCGTGATTACGAAGCTCCTACGTCGTGATCACTTTACTTCACGTAAACTTTTTTTCGTTCTATACCGTACGTATGTACACATACACTACATGTACATACATACGTATGTTTGTTCTATGTACATTACATGACGCTGGTACATAAGTGTAATGTAATGTATGTACAGTATGTCAGCATGTATGCAAGTGTACATACATACATACGTACATGTACGTATATACGTATGTAAAGCACCTACAAACATATAATACATGTATGTGCTGAATGAGCAATGCTGCGTACAGATACAGTATGAGAGTGTCCAACTCTCACCTTCTCCGGCTTAGTTCTGTGTACTGCCCACCTTTCCGAGTGGTACCTGACATTGGGAGAAGCATCATTACTGTGCATTGGGGGTTTGGAGCTGGAAAGAGGAGGAGATGGTGAGAATTCAGATTCACACACACACACACACACACACACACACACACACACACACACACACACACACACACACACACACACACACACACACACACACACACACACACACAATGCACGCACACACACACACACACACACACACACACACACACACACACACACACACACACACACACACACGTGCATGCGCGCGCACACACACACCGTGGTGACTGTGACTCCAAGAAGGAAACCTTCCCTTCAAGGTGTGCTATTGTGTTGTTCTTCATTGCAAGGTCTCTTGTCAACTGATGAACTGTTGTCTGGAGCTCCTCTTGCTGTGTTACAAGACTGTTCAGCAAACCCATCTGCACTGCCACAGTCTCCTTTATCCTCTCTGATCGGAGAGACTCGATTTCTTCCTCCTGTGCTGAGCACTTGGACTGCAAGGCTGACAGTAGCATGTACACATCTTCCGAGTGAATCTCATGTGAAGGGATGGAAATTTCATTGTCACTCTTCTCAACTTCGTTTTGCACAGCCATCTCCCGTACAGAGTAGACCAATGAAGTGCTTTTGGCGGGCGAAGACTTTAGTTCTTCCATAGAAAGTGGACTTCTTCTCATAGCAATGTCTGGCTACAGAGGTCAGCATAAAGTTAAAAATGGAGTCAGTTTGGTGTGGCTTGATAGACCACACCTATGTTTTATTATGTACTCATACTGAAATCACAATCAAAGTGAAAATGTAGTAAATTGTACGTATACATTGCACATTCGGCTTATTTTGCCAAG
>CAUJGJ010000085.1:590200-597700 GCA_963170055.1 Halisarca cf. caerulea
CGGTTTAGTTTCACACAGTACACAAATTTGCACTACACATTCAGTGTAGGTTGCACAAGAGCAGAGTGTACACTGGGGCAGTTTCACTTCTCAAATTAATCACAAATTACGCCATTTTTGGGTGAAAACTGTAAGGTGCATGTGTATGTGGGGGTGGGTTGGTGGGGTGTGGGATGGGTGTGTAACGTCACTTACTTCTGCAACCATCTCATGTCCAGGGGTGAAGGGGATAGTACCAATAACGTCAGCAACTGCAGAAAACAAGCCACCAGTAAACTGAAATGCAAGCTACCGCAAAACGGCATGCTAGTCTCGCGGTCCCAGACCGATCCGCCCTATTTTTTTGGACGCCTACCCGCCAAACCGAACTAGTACACGTACAGGGAGCGATATATCTGCACGAGCTATAGAGCACGTCCTTATTGGACGTACGTGTGGTACTGAACCACAACTAACCGCTGGTCCATTCGTAGAAGTGAATATCTGAACCGCAAAGTCCAACCTTGATAGGTCTGACCAGCAGTTCTCCCTCCCCTGGACGCGGTTCGGGCAAATCCGTGTACGTGTAAGATTTCTCCTTGTTCTCTTTAACCAGTGCATCCACTAATATTAAAGAGCGTCGCCTTTTTTCCGCTGGCATACGGTCCTCGGACAAGTCATCCATTTTCGCTTCTTTGTTGGTTGTGAGGATGAGTCAATAATTGTCCCCCCGTGAATAATGTCCCCCGGCGGACTGGGGGCATTATGCACTATGACAATGTCACCGGTTGCCGGCAAAACCCTTGATACTTAAATGTATCAGTCGTGACAGGCCCTGGGGTAGGTGGAGTTGTTTCTTGTTCTTCCTTCTATACAGTCTTTCCTTCTTGCATTGGAATTCGTGATGATTTGCTCTCAAGGCTGCAGTTGTTTACAAATGCTATAATCTGCTTCAGTGTGTGCGCAGGAAGGGGGGAGGGGGGGTCATGTGTGTGTGTGATGCTTTCATCCTAAAGTGACAATGCGTTGATCTAATTGCATGCACCAGCTGAGCTCACATACCTGAACAAGAAAAATGAATTTGCACCTCATGTAGAATCTACTAGTTTCCACTATGCTTGCCATCTCCCTACGTAAGGCCGGTCATTTTCCCCTCCAGCAGTAAGACACACCCCAACAGGACATACAGCAAACATAAGATAGGTACAAAACTTGATACAATCACATCATGTGATTTCCATGTGACAAACAGGTTGTTATAATATGGGAGTGGGTGGGGTCAAGCGGTGCGTACAGGGGGTGTGGGTTTCCATGGGAATACACTGTCTACACTTCTGGAGAGGGGTCTCGCGTGGAGGAGGCCACTTCTCCCCCGGCAACTAGGGAGCGATATTCTTCTTGAACCTTGTGTTGAAGCTGAGCTAACAGCTCCGTCTTCTTGTCCAGCTTAGACTGAAGCTCCTCATTGTGTGCCTCGACCTATGGTAATGCAGAAACAGAGAAACAAATCAAAATGTACTTCTTATTTTCTTTTGGCTACCGAATATCCCAGCAAAACTAGAACTTTACTTACAGCACTGGTACCCTGCCACGATCCTTCTGGGATCAAGATGGGGTTTTGGTAGTCTCGCTTGGCCAGCCCCTCCTTCCTGTTCTCTGCACTTCCGTTTGAGGGAGGTGCAGAGAACAGGAAAAAGGGGCTGGTCACGTGAGACTAGGGTTTTGGTGTGACATGTGCGTATGCATGTAAGTCCATAGCTACTACAAGTCTTAGACCCCAACAGTACGCAGAACACAAGGTGATAACGACAGTGGGACATCTGCTATTCAGACCCTTTTCAAGAGGTCCTGTTTTGTAACTTCTTGCTCTTGTCCAACCATCCACTGAACTGAATGAACATCTTCTCTTGGAACACCACTGAACCGCCTAAAGATCACGCACAGCAAGCAAATGAGAAGGTGTGCGTCAGGTGTAGACATGTATGTATGTACATGCACACACACACACGCATGCGCGCACACACACATGCATGCGCACGCACACACACATGCATGCGCGCGTGCGCACACACACATGCATGCGCGCGTGCGCACACACACACACACACACACACACACACACACACACACACACACACACATACACACACACACACACACACACACACACACACACACACACACACACACACACCATGCCGGCCCCTGGTGTTGGTGCTCTTCCACAAGCTTCTGCTTAGCATCCATCATTTCCAGTATCTTGCAGTTCTGTACATGTTTCTCCTCCACTTCGCTCTGCAAGACAATTCCATCACATAACGAATCACAAGTGAATTATTCAATTTCTATCAATCAAACAATCAATCAATCATCATTAATGTGCACATATGCACACTATCTATAGCTATCTACAGGCATACAGGTGGTATAGTCCCATGAGCCAGACCCAAACCTCTTTTAAAAAATTCAAGGTGCCAAGTTGAGAGTCTGGCTACGTGAGATTACAGGTGGTACAAGTCCCACACAGGCAGACCCATTCCTCCAAGAGATGAAAATCAAAGGTAGGGTCGATGACGCCAGACTAGGTGGTACCATAGATGTTGGAGTATCTATGGTGGTACAGAGTCCACAGCAATCCAGCATAGATAAATACTCTACTTCCAGCATAGACACACAATAATATGCTTCCAGTAAGTACATCATTGACAATTTTCAAAACACCATGATCCTCACACCAAAAAGGCACAAACCAAACCTTGAGTTCTTCCCAAGCTTTGATCTTGATATCTTTAACGGCTCTCTTGGCGCTCTCCAGCACTTCTCCTTCGAAATAATTCGACATTTGTTTTTGGGTTAAAGGTCTGCATACAAAATATGATAGTTGTCTACATTCATAGTGCTTTGTTTGGGTGCTCAAGTTTCAAACCTACTTGAGAAGAGCTTCATTGTGAGCCCTAAGAGATGCTATAAACTTATCTTTTCCGACGCATTTCTCTTCCATTGCCAGCCCGCTCGAATGGGCATTGAGATAAGAGCTCAGGGCGTTTAGGGAACAAACAAAATGGCCTTCTCTTTGGGGACGTTGTTTGAAGCGGTTTTGTTGATTATCAACTCCATAGCAATTCTAAGCGAAGAAAGGTTTCTCAGTAAAGGTAATATTCTATGACATGTTTAATGTGGTCAGAGAAACTTGAAAAGCCCAGTATCTTTATTAACAAACGGATGACTTTATAGGTCATCCGTTTGTGTCGTACACCGGCTTGTCCTACATGTCTATAATATCGTACGTTTTATTTTGTCTTAGTTGGTTGGAGTAGAGACTACAGAAATGAAGGTTTTGGAGATCAGAATACTATTAAAAGTCAACTCATTCACCTCATATCGTCTGTAAGAACTCTTTTAAGAAGTAAGTAAATTCATTGGACTCTTCAGGTGCAGCTTGCTTGAAGACTGCAGATATTTGTAGCACACACACACACACACACACACACACACACACACACACACACACACACACACACACACACACACACACACACACACACACACACACACACACACACACACACACACACACACACACACATAACTCTTATTTTATCTTGTTTTGCAGTTCCACTGATATTGGTAAACACACTGGTCATTGTGTATGAACTAATTCTTGGATGAGCACATTTTATCAAAAAACATATATTTAATTCATAAATGATACTGAATTAGTATTATGTATGTTTAAGTACACTCCTGCATGGAAATGACATATTGTCCCTGCCTGCCTTTGTTATAAGATTGTGGCTAAGAATAATTCTAGCTTTGCAATGTTTTGTTGGTATACACATAATCAGGAGCGCATGACAATTAGGTCAGGAAAGGCCTTTCCTGCATGAGCTAATTATCATGCGCTCCTGATATAATTATATTGTGGTATATATAACACTGGTATACCTAATCCAGGTTTTGTCTGGGATAAAATGTTATATTTTTGGGGTGGGCAAGTATATTTTATTATGTATTTACAAATCATTCAAATTAAAGCTTAAGCATGATACTCTTTTTGCATGGTACTCGAGTTGTGTGTGTGTGTGTGTGTGTGTGTGTGTGTGTGTGCATACCATTTGCAAAGATTTACATTAATTTTTGATAATCATTAAATATATTTTATTACATCTATGCACAAATTTATATTCTTTGGAGTGTTCAACATCTAAAATTTACGTTGTAATCTTTTCGAACACTCTTCTCTGTAAGCTGACCACATCCTCTCGAAATCCTTCAAAATGCCATTGTCTTGGACCTCAGCGGGGAGAGATCGATAGGCTTCGCACACACGAGTCACGTGGGAATCAAACTCTTCCAGACTACACAAACACAGATAAGATATAAAGTATAATACATGAGGTGAAACTTGCTTAGCAAGTAGCTGCATGGTTTAGTACTAGTCTGGCCTGCTACGACTGTCCCACGTACGGCCGGCGCGTACGTGGGACGGTCGTAGCAGGCCAGACTAGGTTTAGTACATACTCCTGAATAGCAAGTACTACTCATTCTGTCCCTGTGTATACCTCATGTACATAAACCAACCCTGATAATAGTACCTGCAATTTATGACCAGCAAAGCCAGTTTTTGTTTTCTTTTCCACTGGGTGCCTATTAGAATAGCCTATGGCTAAGGGCTTCCCAGTCTAAATAAGATACCCTGATACCTTGATACAGCAGAACCTCTATACTAAAGACACCGCTGGGACTATAGTATACAGTCCTGTACAGCAGAACCTCTATACTAAGGACACCACTGGGACAATATTAAATAGGTCCATGATGTATTTCATTGTGACAAGTAATTTGTACAAAAGTCCCTAAAAATTCCTATGAAAATGGACACCTGAACATACCTATGTGTGCATCAGAGCAAGTATCTAAGCTCACCTTTTGTACTGCTTGGGACAAGGAAGAGATCGTCTGTGTATCTCTTTGTTCTCCTGCTCCAAGAAGTCGTATCCCTTCCTCTTCACACTGTCATACTTCTTTGACACTGTAACAGACAAGCAGAAAACCACACTAATGGATAATGTGTACGCAGAAGTGGATATTGTCCAATAGACTATGTTCTCATGTTCTTATATCCAAGCTCCTTAACCCTCAATACTGTGTACAGCTGGACTTCCCCAGCTCCTTAACCCTCAATACTGTGTACAGCTGGACTTCCCCAGCTCCTCAACCCCCAATACTGTGTACAGCTGGACTTCCCCAGCTCCTCAACCCCCAATACTGCGTACAGCCGGACTTCCCCAGCTCCTCAACCTCCAATGCATACAAACAAACTGCTACCACTAGTGGACTCTCTGAAATAAGGACACAGTACAGTCATTCGTATTTCACAGAGGGATTATATTGAGTTGTGACTAAATGATTGAAGATAGTAGAGAAATCAAAGTTTACCTGCACTATCATCCAAACCCATTCAATTTTGTGATGAAAACCTCTGCAAATGCCTTCTTGTTTGTGAAAAATCCTAAAAATTTCCTTGAAAATGCATCTCACTACATGTACATGATATTATGGTGTCATTCTTCCCTTTGAGTCACACAACACATCTGGACACCCATGACTCACCTTCATCAACCGGTTTGACATTTTTCATCCATTCTTCATCGTCCGGTATGGGGAGAGGGGGCGGGACAATCTTCAATGACAAGTCATGAATCTCATCAGCCATCAAGGTGAGGAGGGAGGTGAAGAAACACTTTTCCCTCCATTCCGGCGGGATACCATCATAACCATAGTAACAACCAGCAATCTGCCCATAAATGGCTCCAACAGTGTCAGTGTCATCTCCGAGATTGACTACAGATGAGTATGAGATCAATTTATTACAAAATTTATTACACAACACAAAGATTATTACTATATTATATACATACTGTGAAACTTGCTTTCTTGTAGTAAGCACCTGGTTTAGTACACACTCCTGGATAGTAAGTACTCCTCATTCTGCCCCTGTGTATACCTCAAGTACATAAACCAACCCTGATAGTAAGTACCTGGTTTAGTACATACTCCTGGATAATAAGTACTCCTCATTCTGTCCCTGTGTATACCTCATGTACATAAACCAAACCTGATAGTAAGCACCTGGTTAGTACATACTCCTGGATAGTAAGTACTCCTCATTCTGTCCCTGTGTATACCTCGTGTACATAAACCAAACCTGATAGTAAGCACCTGGTTAGTACATACTCCTGGATAGTAAGTACTCCTCATTCTGTCCCTGTGTATACCTCATGTACATAAACCAACCCTGATGGTAAGTACCTGGTTTAGCACATACTCCTGGATAGTAAGTACTCCTCATTCTGCCCCTGTGTATACCTCAAGTACATAAACCAACCCTGATAGTAAGTACCTGGTTTAGTACATACTCCTGAATAATAAGTACTCCTCATTCTGTCCCTGTGTATACCTCATGTACATAAACCAAACCTGATAGTAAGTACCTGGTTTAGTACATACTCCTGGATAGTAAGTACTCCTCATTCTGTCCCTGTGTATACCTCATGTACATAAACCAACCCTGATGGTAAGTACCTGGTTTAGTACATACTCCTGGATAGTAAGTACTCCTCATTCTGCCCCTGTGTATACCTCATGTACATAAACCAAACCTGATAGTAAGTACCTGGTTTAGTACATACTCCTGGATAGTAAGTACTCCTCATTCTGTCCCTGTGTATACCTCATGTACATAAACCAACCCTGATGGTAAGTACCTGGTTTAGCACATACTCCTGGATAGTAAGTACTCCTCAGTCTGCCCCTGTGTATACCTCAAGTACATAAACCAACCCTGATAGTAAGTACCTGGTTTAGTACATACTCCTGAATAATAAGTACTCCTCATTCTGTCCCTGTGTATACCTCATGTACATAAACCAAACCTGATAGTAAGTACCTGGTTTAGTACATACTCCTGGATAGTAAGTACTCCTCATTCTGTCCCTGTGTATACCTCATGTACATAAACCAACCCTGATGGTAAGTACCTGGTTTAGCACACACTCCTGGATAGTAAGTACTCCTCAGTCTGCCCCTGTGTATACCTCAAGTACATAAACCAACCCTGATAGTAAGTACCTGGTTTAGTACATACTCCTGGATAATAAGTACTCCTCATTCTGTCCCTGTGTATACCTCATGTACATAAACCAAACCTGATAGTAAGCACCTGGTTAGTACATACTCCTGGATAGTAAGTACTCCTCATTCTGTCCCTGTGTATACCTCATGTACATAAACCAACCCTGATGGTAAGTACCTGGTTTAGCACATACTCCTGGATAGTAAGTACTCCTCATTCTGTCCCTGTGTATACCTCAAGTACATAAACCCACCCTGATAGTAAGTACCTCTGATAATAAGTACTGATTTTGTGTCCCCTTTGAGGTATGTATGTACTAAGCTAGTTTTACTGCATTACAGTGTGTAATGCTGAGAAAGTTGCATAACACAAATGTTGTGCTGAAG
>CAUJGJ010000085.1:612700-617700 GCA_963170055.1 Halisarca cf. caerulea
GGAAATCTGCCTACTTCGTACAGCAAGTACAAGACTATACCAACAACACAAATGTACATACACAGCACCTTCTGCACAGTCAGATGAAGGAAAATCATTTCACATACGTATACTCTCAACACACGACTGTTCCAGCTACTGTACAATATATTGATTACATGTTGCACAAACATAAGTTTCATGCTATAATGCATATATGCCAGACTATGCACATACATAAATGTACACACATACATACATGTACATACATGTACACACACACGCGCACACACACACATACACACACACACACACACATACACACACGCACATGCACACACACACACACACACACACACACACACACACACACACACACATACAACACACACACACACACACATATATACACACACACATGCAGTCATTCCTGCATATGGAGTACTACTGGACTCCATAATACTTGTGACTATTATCTTTTATAACAATTAATGACTTATATGAATATTTATTATTACAATAATACAATAAAAATACACTTTTTGACCATAATACTTGCAATTGATGGTATGCTAGTCAAACATGCTACCAAACATCATATGCAGTGACTGCAGGACCATCAAATGTGTCCGGAAGACCTGTTGGAATGAGACGGAACAGGGAAATAACAATGCCATTACCAAATGAGCAAGACAGAAGGAACGTACACACACGTTGATCATATGAACTTTTTGTCATTGTAATGTGTGAACATAGCATAAAGATACCTTCACGGCTGACCAAAACGAGGTAAAAATTTCACTGTACACACACAAGACAGCAGAAACAAAGCAAAACACTGCAAATTTAAATAGAATTAGTGATATATATACACAGCATTGATACATGCTGTGTGAACATGTCATTTATACACATGTACAGTGGTAGCCCTCGACTGCAGCAGTTTCCAAGGTTAACACATAAGAATACCTGATACTATGAAACCTCTCTAATCCGACATTCTCTCTAATCCAACCATCTTATGAGGTACAGTCACCATATTAAAGTATAGTAGGAGTCATTCCATAATCCGACAACCTCCTAATCTGACATCAAGCCTCACTGAGTGTTGTATCATAGAGGCTTCACTGTACCACAAACCTTATACAGCGAAACCTATCTAATCCAACACTCAATGCGGCTTAAAAAGAGTGTCAGATTAGGAGGTAGTCGGATTACAGAGTGGCTCTTAGTATACTTTAATATGGTGACTGTACCTCATAAGATGGTTGGATGAGAGAGAATGTTGGATGAGAGAGAATGTCGGATTATAGAGGTGTTGGATTACAGACGTTCACTGGACCTTTCACACCAAATACAGGTCTGTATACGCAAAGCCCCACACAGTATGGCTGTAGGTCAATATGGATCCGTAGTACACACACACAAGGCTGTGCATTTCTGGCCACAACGCTACGTACACACAAATGTGTACACTCACACACACTTTGTCTCTGTTGCTGAGAGTGGAGCTGGCTGGGTCGAATTTGATTGAGCTCCATAAATTCCCTGCAAGTGTTAAAAATCATTGTTAAACACATATAATATAGTGTGCTTCTGCATTCTGTATGTGTTGATGGAACAGTGCAGCCTGATAAGTACGTCGATTTACAAATTAATTTTACACCGTAACCACACTGTAAATATGATATGCTACCACCAAAATCATATTAACCCTGCTACCTATAACAATTAAGTACACAGGAAAAACTTTAAATTTTTAAATGTAGTGTATGTGAGTACATGCTACAACACGTATGTACGCATGTGAATTTACAAACCTGTATATCTGTGTTTCTGTTCATTGTCAATGACATAGGAGTTGAATGATGCACTTGTGGTTTGTTCATCGGTGTCCAGTGTTGCCACAGTGTTTTTTGCTTCTGTTGTGATCCTGAGAGCTTAATCATTGCATCTCTTCACATGTCTAGTCCAGTTTGATAGCTTGAAATGTATATTGATGTCAGTTCTGTCTATCCTGTGTAGAACAACAAGGCTATTGCAAGGAATGCATCGGATTTTCACTACTTGTGCCTCCTCATCATGTGCAAATTCGATGGTGTAATGAGCATCTACTTGAAGGTTTTGCAAGGTTAGTGTCCTTCACTTTGCTTTGATTTCCATTGATCAATGGATTTCACTAACTGAGCCATAGCATCACTTGTATCTACTATCTCTGTTTCACTGTTGGAAGTACCAGTGTTTGGTTTCTTTGAATTAAGGTTTCCCCTTTTCCCTTGGCAATGTAGTTTGTTGCGAGGCCGGATGTCTTTTGCTGGGCAGATGTCCAAGATGCATTTTCTTTCGGGATTTCTTCTGTGATGCTTCTAGACGTTCTTTGACTTCTTTAACAAAATTGACTATCCTGATCCTGTGTCCAGGGGGAAATTCCATGGGCAATGAACAGCCCTTCAGTGCTGGATTACAAAATCTGGTACATATCACCTTTAAATCTAGTGTCGATATAACTCTCAACCTGTGAGATGGAATTTCCTGGATTGGTACTCGTGTCCATGGATGCAACTACCTGTACTTAGTCAAATCCAGCTGTCAGGAGGCAGTTTACAATATATTCCGGCAGCTTGGCCTTCATATCACCAATGAGGTCTTCTTCATGGGAACTTGATTGTGAAGAGAATTGAAGATATTTCGTACTTTAGATTTTATAAATTAAATACTGTTTCTGATTCTGTTATCTGGCAATCTCTCAGTCTGATCTGACCTAATTCTGAGCTTCAAAATTATCCTAAAGTGTCCTAAAAGTGACTCTCATGCAATTGAAGTTGGATTATCGAATGCTTACAATCAGATAGAAGAGAATGTTGGATTATTGAGGTGTCAGATTACAGAGGATCCACTGTGTTGATAATAAAAATTACAAGAATTGAATAGACTTATGTTAGTGTTACATACGCCCAGGGTCCACGATATACTCAGATGAGTGGTGTGCTTATAGCTCCATACCAACAATGTATGGGTACTCACACTGCACTGTAAACCAAAATTTTGTTGACCCCAACACTGGTGCACACACTCAGCAAATTGAGTCCATGTGGTCTCAAATAAAAAAGTTAATGAGGGAGGAGAAGACCATGAACTCCACTTTATTTGAGACTTATTTGCCTGAGTTCATGTGGAGGAAGAAGTATGATTATTGCAAACTTGATGTAAGCCATTTTCCAATTTTATTCATACAATTAAAGAACAGTATCCTTTACACTAATTTCTTATTCAACAAACTTTACACTTACTCTAACTTTCTACTTTCTTATTCCTATTCTACTTTTCGTTATTATTCTATCTTTCTACTGTTCTTTTCTTTCATTATCCTGTACTTTTTCCCTTCTATCTACTATTCTATGTACTTATTCTACATTTCTACTGTCCTTTTCTTTACTATCCTGTTCTATTCCCCCTTTCCCTAAGAATTTATACCTGGTATTCCCTCCTCGCAAATTTCCACCGTTGTAGTAGTGATCGCTGCGTATCTCCATCTTGATTTTGCCTAATTATTTTTAAGCGCAATTACGTAAGCGCCCACCTAAGCGCCCGGTAGGCACCGTCGTTCTAGAATTTGCTGGATGTAACTCTGTGAAGCCTATACAAGAACTCGTGAGTACGATTTGGATCAGTTGGCGGCACAGCGTTACACTTGTAAGAAATGGGAGGATCAGGCAGCAAAGTTCAGCAAGTCGCTCAACATCGTGGCTACACTATCGACAAGAAACTCGGAAGCGGAGGTTTTGGTGATGTATATCTTGCCAAGACGACCGGTGGCCAGCAAGTAGCTATGAAAATCTGTAAGACGGCGAGGTCAGCGTTCAATGAAGCTCAAATTTTGAATATGCTATCTTCTCCGTATATCGTGAAGATGCCAGACTGCTATTCGCTACAGATTGAATCTGAAACGTTTCACGCCTTGGTGTTAGAGTATTGTGAGCGTGGTGACCTTGCAAACTATTTGTCCAAATGTACCCCTTCACAGTGGCAGCGTGTTATCTGGTGCTTTGAGCTTGCTTCAGGGTTGGAATACATTCACAGCAAGGGAATTGCTCATCGTGACATAAAGCCCCAAAACATCCTCGTCACCATCAGAGGCCATGTTAAACTTGGGGATGTGGGACTAGCCAATGCTGCATATGATCTCGGAGTGAACATTAATCGTTACAGTTGTATTCCAGCATTATCTTTTGAGGAGTACTACATGCATGCATATGTTGGTACAAGACCGTACATGGCACCAGAGGTTTACAACAGACACTATGACAAGCAAAGTGATGTCTTCTCACTTGGACTGGTATTTTTTGTGATGGCAGAGGGGCTTGACCCAATTATGCCCCGTACAAAACAGTGGCAATACCTTGGAAAGCTTCTCCAGGAGAGTCCCACGAGAGCACCTGCCACCAGTCTGTTCTCCGTGCCTTACAATAATGCCACAGAATCTGAGACTCGTCTGTTTGATAACATGCTTAAGTTTGCTTACAGGGAACGACCCACGGCATGTCAAGTTGTGATCTACCTGAAGAACATGCTTGGTGAGAGTAATATTCCACTTCCGCATCAGAATGTTGATGTGGTACAACCTAACCAGGACTGGAGCTGGATGTGGTGGACTTTAGGAGTTGGTGCGGCAGCAGCTGCAGTGGGATATACAGCAGTACGTAGTAGAAGATAGAACCAGCATAATATAATAATTGTGACTATTATTGTTTACATCTTTTATAACACTTAATGACTTTTATGAATATATATTATTACAATGATACAATAAAGTACACTTTTTGACCATAATACTTGCAATTGACGGCATGCTAGTCAAACATGCGACCAAACATCATATGCATGACTGCAGGACTGTCAAGTGTGTCCAGAAGACCTGTTGGAATGAGATGAACAGGGAGAAATAATGCCATTACCAAATGAGCAAGATAGAAGGAACATACACACACGATCATATGAACTTTTTGGTCATTGTAATGTGC
>CAUJGJ010000085.1:625200-660200 GCA_963170055.1 Halisarca cf. caerulea
GGTGCCATATGCTATGTCACGCATGTTGTACAATACCTTGTGTGCCAGCCATATGATTCTCTAATGTATTGTGTCAACCCCGTAGTCTGGCTGAGCCGACCCATTCCCACTCGGCCAAATCCAGGGACTGATGATTCGCCTTCCACTGACGGCAGTCCCCGATAAAGAAGGAGAGAATGCGGCCTGGGCTACACAAGACTACCAACCCCCTGCTTTGTGTTCGGGGACGTAGAGGTTGGTATGTATGTTGGGGGAGTATTGCTACAGTAACAGGTAGTCTGTTTTGTACGCCACAACTGTTTTTGAGCTAGACTAAGTGGTGAGATGGCACTGTCTTGGTGTACTCTCTCACATGTTTAGTGGGCCTTGTCATGAAGAAGCCATCACCAGTTTACTATCCTATGTATTATGCCAGGGTGGTGTCAGCTATAGCTGGCAGCTGCATACTTTTGAACCCCGGGCCCAATAGGCGTAACAATATAGAACCTGGTCCCCTTCTTGACCCTTGATTACTGTGTAGCAACTTGTTGACCCTCACATTGCTCCAGCGATATATGTAGTCACTTCTCCAGTTATTATCGACCTATCCAGTGAGTATACTACCATAAATGATAGGAATCCAATGTATTGTACCCTTAGGCGTAGCCTAGTGGTCACTCTTAAATGTTGGGGCATTTCAAAGTTGTTCTTGTCATGATAAAGACCGTCTCATAATGTTTACCTTTTGTCTTTTCCTTCCCTGTTTTCTACAGTCCTACATTGAAAATTAAACAGGACGGTGCAATGTTTAAGTGATACAGACATCACCACATCTTCTACAGCATGAAGCATTGCTTTTTCAATGTTAATAACTACAGTAACAGTACGCAGTACAATTATTTCAAGTTACTCTTTTATGGTCTTCATTCAGCTCCAATTGAAGTCATTTATTTCTGTATATTATTATTATAATAATTGTTTTTACCACAATGAGACACTGTTCTGTTCACACTACATGTACCTTTGATCAATCGAGCTCGCCTTCATTGCTGCTCGTCAGTGCACAGGAGGGCTTGACCACCCTCAGGGCTTCCCTGGTGCTAGGTAAAGACAGCACTTCGATCACTTGTGTCTCCACTAGCTGCCAAGGCGTCCTCTCAACCTCGAAGATACCCAGGGCTCACCACTAAATTTGGGCCCAGTCAGTGCTACTCAACACTTGCAGTCTACCATTCCAGCAAGATGATGTACTACTCAGCTAGCACTAAAAGCGTATTAAATCTCGCCAAGAGTGATCAAAGAAAAGCGATATGTAATAACAGTAATCCGTTTTATAGTTGCTTCAGCGTTGTTTGCGATCAATAACGGCCGCTCGACAACTAGAGCGTTTCTGCTGTGAATGTTACGGATTTTTAGTAACTACTAGTCTAACTAGCTAGCCCGTCTCCGCAAGCGCCCTACGGGCGAGAAGGGGTTGAGGACAGCTTCTTCCACTTGAACAGGTTGGCGTTGTGTAGTCTCGTACCCAGACCCACTTCCGCCCGCCATTTTATTTGGGCGAGAAGGTGGACCACCACCTTCCACCACCTTCTCGGAAGGTGGTGGAAGAAGGTGGTGGTGGCCGAGAAGGTGGAGAACCACCTTCTCGGCCAAATAAAATGGCGGGCGGAAGTGGGTCTGGGTACGAGACTAGGCGTTGTGTGGAAGAGTGTCCGCCCCTTCTCGCCCGTAGGGCGCTTGCGGAGACGGGCTAGCTAGTTAGACTAAGTAACTACCGACAAAGACCAATAAGTGTGTAGTGTCATGTGGCCACCACGTGATTTGGGATGATCCGTGGTCCGTAATCCGTGATCCGTGATCCGTGTTTTACAACATCCCGGCGAGAAGCGGGTCTGTGTACACGAGACTATGGGTGTTAGTCTAGTCCCGTACCCAGACCCACTTCTGGCCGCCATTTTATTCTCGCCTGTAAAAGAACTTAAAGATCTAAATCATATAGCACATCGCTGTATTGGTCCCCATATCTACGTAGATTTGGGGACTGGGGTCCTCATATCTACGGGGGGGGGGGGGGGGCATATCATTATGACACCGGCGAGAATAAAATGACGGCCGGAAGTGGGTCTGGGTACGATCCAACTTTTCACAGCGACAGGAGGGATGTTGTAAAACACGGATCACGGATCACGGATCACGGACCACGGATCACCCTCAATCACGTGCCTACCACATGACAGTACACACTTGATCTTCGTCGGTAGTCACTAAAAATCCGTAACATTCACAGCAGAAACGCTCTAGTTGTCGAGCGGCCGTTACTGATCGCAAACAACACTGAAGCAATTATAAAACGACTTACTGTTATTACATATCGCTTTTCTTTGATCACTCTTGGCGAGATTTAATACGCTTTTAGTGCTAGCTGAGTAGTACATCATCTTGCTGAAATAGTAAATGTTGAGTAGCACTGGGCCCAAATTTTGTGGTGAGCCCTGGGTATCTTCGAGGTTGAGAGGACCCCTTGGCAGCTAATGGAGACACAAGTGAAGTGCTGTCTTTACCCAGCACCAGGGAAGCCGTGAGGGTGGTCAAGCCCTTCAGTGCACTGATGAACAGCAATTAAGCGAGCTCGAATGAAGGTACATGTAGTGTGTGCAGAACAGTGTTTTATTGTGGTAAAAACAATTATTATAATAATAATAATATTATACAGAAATAAATGACTTCAATTGGAGCTGAATGAGGACCATTAAAAAGTAACTTGAAATAATTATACTGAGTACTGATACTGTAGTTATCAATATTAAAAAAGCAATGCTTCATGCTGTAGAAGATGTGGTGATGTCTGTATCATTTAAACATTACACCGTCCTGTTCAATTTTCAATGTAGGACTGTAGAAAACAGGAAAGCAAAACAAAAGGTAATCATTATGCAATGGTCTTCATCATCTCAAGAACAACTTTGAAATGCCCCAACATTTAAGAGCGACCACTAGGCTACGTCTAAGGGTACAATGCATTGGATTCCTATCATTTATGGCAGTATACTCACTGGACAGGTAGATAATGAGCGGGGAAGTGACTACTTATATCGCTGGAGCAATGTAAGGGTCAACAAGTTGTTACACAGTAATCAAGGGTCAAGAAGGGGACAAGGTTCTATATTGTTATGCCTATTGGGCCTGGGGTTCAAAAGTATGCAGCTGCCAGCTATACCTGACACCACCCTGGCATAATACATAGGATAGCAAACTGGTGATGGCTTCATCACATGACAAGGCCACTACACATGTGAAAGAGTACACTAGGACAATGCCATCTCACCACTTAGTCTAGCTCAAACACAGTTGTGGCGTACAAAACAGACTACATGTTACTGTAGCAATACTCCCCCAACATACATACCAACCTCTACGTCCCCGAACACAAAGCAGGGAGTTGGTAGTCTTGTGTAGCCCAGGCCACATTCTCTCTTTCTTTATCAGGGACTGCAGTCAGTGGAAGGCGAATCATCAGCCCCTGAAATTGGCCAAGTGGGAATGGGTCGGCTAAGCCAGACTAGGGGGTTGACACAACACATTAGAGAAACATATGGCTGGCACACAATGTATTGTACAACATCCGTGACATAGCATATGGCACCCAGTATACATCCATTACATAATAATATAGGGTAAAACAATGTAACTTGGGACATGGGTGATTTGAGACAGTGGGTCAAAAGCAGCTAGCGTCAACTACAAGGTACACACATTATTTCTTGTCAGCGATGTCTCCATGAATTGGAAGTTCAGCAGCAGCAAGTATGGCTAGACAACTTACCATAGCAGAAGTAAAGCAGAAGTAAAGGCCCTGTTCCGAATTACCCCAGTGTTCCAAATCACCCCACTGTACCCTACTTAACAGTTACCCCATATCCTGACTGTATAGGCATAGACAAAAAGGGGACGAATATAGACCAACCTCGTGAAAGACCATGTACGGCCCACTTGTCAGACCATAGACTAACTTTGCTGTCTTCGGCTACTGTGGAATTGTTGCAAACGTCGACTCGCCATAGAAATCTCCGCTTTGCCGATACTTTTCTCTATTCGCTACAACAGGGCTGCAGCAACAAAAGAGGACGACTCGCTTCCATCCTCCACCAGATCTCACGTTTACAAGACTGTCATGTGGCCAGCACGTGATTTGGGGTGATCCGTGGTCCGTGATCCGTGATCCGTGGTCCGTGTTTTACAACATCCCCATATAGGCGCTTATCAATGCTTCAAACGCCGAAAATGGCGTCCATCGTACGCCCTGTGTGTATCAAAGAGACAGTACTCAATGACTTGTGCAGGTATGGACGACGTCTCCATCTGAGAATTTAGCTGTATTATGAATTTTTTCTATTTCCATAGTCGTTTTCTCCTCAACATTCCGGAAGAAGAGAAGAATGACCCGATAAAGTTGTGCTATCATATTGAATTGGCTCATTGGTTTTATCTCGACCTGACCAGGAACGAAGAACCCACGCTACCAGCTTGTAGTTTCAAGGAGTTCATTGCCACAAGTGTGTAACGATTCCCGTGTATTCCGTTTCCACCATCAGCTATTTCACGCACAATACTGTATATACAGTAGCTATAAGGACAGGGACGTCATAGTACATTACTGTGTGTAGTAACTACGTTGACTTCACTGCTGTAGTCTTTCTGTCATAATCCCTCTTCAACGTCTTGTTACACTACTGATAGCTTCACTGTACACAGTGAGCGTGTGGGATTACTATGATGCAAAGACCATTATCTTTTTGTGATTTCTTCAAACCTATGTACATTCTGTCTGGTCATTCCTACCTACTTGGTGTGTACTGTACTTGTTGTCATCTGGCGTTTTGTATTTTCTTTGTCCAGTTTTCCATCATATCCCTTCCTTGAAAGTAACAGACCGTCCCGTCTCCCAGCTAGCAGAAGAATACAAGTCCTCGAAACTCAAGCGACCTGTGTGTGGAGGCATCATTCTGAATGAGGCCATGGACAAGGTAATTTGTTTTGTTACATACTTTATAAAGTCAGCTTGAACTGATGTACATGTTTGCTGAGTGTATTTCCAGTTGTAAGCACACCTGTGTGTGTGTGTGTGTGTTTGTGTGTGTGTGTGTGTGTGTGTGTGTGTATGTGTATGTGTGTGTGTGTGTGTGTGTGTGTGTGTGTGTGTGTGTGTGTGTGTGTGTGTGTGTGTGCGTGTTAAAATTACACAAGAGGAACACACTGAATCTAGTCAGCTTAAACTGACAAAATTTATGATTACGTCGCTGGAGTGCATTTTATCACTTTTGTGTTTCTGCAGTGTCTCTTGGTACAAAGCTATACATCTACAACTTGGGGATTCCCCAAGGGTAAGAAGGAAGAAGGGGAAACGGACGAAGATGCTGCCATTCGTGAGGTGTATGAGGAGGTTGGATTTGATGTGAGGCGACTTATCAACAAAGAGTGGGTGATTGAGAGAGAGCTCTTGGGCCATTCCAATCGAATGTACATTATTCCAGGAGTATCGGAGAAGACTACGTTTGAGACAAGGACAAGAAGAGAGATTGGAGTTAGTCGAAGATAGATGGCTGTAATGCTGGCCATGTGTATGCACATTTGGAGAACCCACCCTTATATTCATAGCTATGCATTGTGTGTGTGTGTGTGTGTGTGTGTGTGTGTGTGTGTGTGTGTATTTTGGATATTTGATCTCTGTAGCTTACATGTAACTTGTCATGTGACATACGTACATGTGAATATGTGTTTAATTAGCATGTATTTAATTTAATTCTTGTGTGATTTTGTTAGTAGTTTCAGCATTTCTTGGAGCAAGCTATGATTTTTCGTTCCATTTAGAAAATTGAGTGGTTTGATGTGTTCTCCATCCCTCTGACCCACAAAGACCCAACTACTAGGCAGAAATTAGGAAAGAGTCCAAATTCCTTTTATCTTGCGGTACCTTTCATGAAGTAAGAACGAGCCTTATAGATTCGATGGTCGTTGAAATAACATTATTTGATTCTCTTTGTGCTCTCCTTCAGAGCTTTGAGGGAATGGATAGCCAAGAGGAAACCTGGACTGGCCGTTCCTTCCTCCTTTAAGCCCGGACGATCCTCTTCCCCTCGCTCTGTCTCTCCCAGGAAAAAAGGTAGCAGCTCTGGTCAGAGAAGTTCCTCTGTTCATCGAAGCAGCAGTAACTCGAGAAGTGGTCCCTTGGTGGAGGCTGTTTCCACAGGCTTATCTCTTTCCCCAAATGTGCAGCAGTTGGTTTCTTCAACAAGAACGGAAAAAGCGAAGGAGAGTCCACAGTCTAGCACAATTCAACAGCGACGACCATCCTCTCCCTCAACCGAAGTAAAATCACTTCTCAATCTTTTAAAACAAGATAAACAGATGGACTACTTTCCTTCAGCACTGGATTCATCTCCTTTAAAACAGCAACAACAAACATATCAATCATGGCAACATCACCAGCAGCAGAATCAACATGGCTGGCAACCGTATGGGGGTGTTGTTAGGGACTTGCCCACTCCGGTATCATACTACCAATCTCCCCTCATGTCCACTTCACCTTTACAGAGACGCAAGAAGACAAAGGCAACAGGAGGAAATGTACCAACTGCTAATCTTCAAAGTGAGTTTCTGAATCAGTAAAAAAATGCACATGTAGTCATGTAGTCTAGAGGATCAGTTTCGATGAAATGTAGGTGACGGTGACTTGACAATGTCTAAGAAACACGCTATATTACCAGAAATATTGACTAAAAGAATATTTTGCTGTCAAGGACTTTTTAGGTTTTGGAAGATTTTATTTCACCTGATGGCATCCTTCATATCTGCAACTACTGTGTGAACACATGCAAGTAATGATTCCGCAACTCCAATGTAAAATGACTGTCAATACTTACGGTTATATATGGTAATATTGGTACTGTATCAACGTGTTACATTCTTGCCTTTGACTACAGTCACTTTAAAAAAAATTGTTATTAGCCACACCCATTTTGTCGTAATCAGCAAAAGCCACACCCATCTCACTACACTGTTGTGCTATGGACTGTAGGATTGCAATGAATGGATACTTGTGTGTACTAGTGTTGTTCCTAGACTGATGGTGTGTTGCACTTGTGACAGGGATGAAGTGATTTGGGTGCTTGTATGCATGTTTGTCGCTCCTCTCGCTTGTTCAGGAGACCAGCAGTTCCAGTTGTCGCAGTTCACATACAGTTCTCCTGCGCTGAAGGATTTCAAATTTGACATGGAAGACATCTTGACTCCATTCTCCCTCTCGGTCCGATCTGTGAAGATTTGATTAAGCCTACTCTATGGGTGTGTGTGTGAACTTGATGGCCGAAATAAACAATTCAATCAGTAAACTTTATAATAACATGTTGATCTCATTTTAGGTATCTGTGCATGTTTATGTATGTTTTTAAGCCATTGTAGCTTTTGTTGTCAAATTTATATGGCATTATATTGTGATGTGTATGTATTGATGCTATTATGCCAGGAATTTTCCAATATCATTGTCATTAATTTTAAGCAAAGTGTTAGCTTTGTGAATTGCATGGTTTGGCAAGTCTTAAGAACAGTACACTAAGCTAGTCTTTGTTCAAGGGGGTGTTTGCTCTAACTGGTGGAATAATCATATATGATAGCTTTTTAAATTTTGCCTGCATATAGTGACCATGGAATCAATAATATAATAATTGCATGTTAGAATTGTTATTAATAAAGAAAAATTTAATAATTATAATAAACTATATATGTACAAAGATGTCTGGATACTGACATTTCCATAACGGATACATAGTGTACTTAATTCCTGCATACATGCGCAGTAGAAGATTGCAAACCTGCACGTAGAAAGGCCACCTGCATGCCCATGGAGACCATTGTAGGCTGCTCCATGGAACACCTCAGTGATGCTAATGTCTCCGGCTGTATATACAAAGACCACCTGTCTACAAAGACCACCATCACTTGGTTCCTTGAGTGGTCATTGGCAAGTTGAATCCCTAGCTGGGGCCTGAAATACAAAAAATTGTTTGCCATACATATGCAATGGATTGGATAGCACAACTAAAACCAATTTAATATGATCCAAAATTTCTAAATCTATAGATACTAAGCAAGTTTGACTTTAAAAAGTAATGTAACTTTTTCTCTTTACCACCTTACATACCTTCCTATCATGTGCATTCACGTCCCTTGATATGTGTAAGTGCATCCAATCACGAATGAATTCACTATTTCGTAGATTTTGATATTCCACCATGTACCATATATGACTAATCCAACAAATGAATTCATAGGTTCCAACCACCAACGCAGCATTTACACCTTAATTGGAGTATAACATCGTTCATCTCGACCAGCAATTCACATACCCCTTACAAGATCACGCACCTTCAGCAGTTCAGCTTGACAAATAGACAGAAGATAACACGGACATCCTTCTCCCTTCTTTGGACAAAATTGCAACCAACCATAGGTTTCTTGGCATCAAAATGTTTAGCGTTGTCCATATTACGATGTCCAACAATTCCCATACTGTAGGGGAGGGGTGGAGGGAAGAGTAGGAGTGGATTTATTGAAATGAGTACTGCACGCTGTCAGTGTGTATTAGTCTAGTTGTTCGTCCCACACTCAACCCTGCAGGGAAAAGTATGGGGCTAGAAACTACGTTGGTGTGTGCCAGTAGGAGTTATGTATGTATTGCTCTAGTCCAAATTGAGGGCACACACAATATAGCCATCTGTCTTCATTGCACGCTAGCTCGTAGCCCCAAGCACCTAGGACTTACAAGTTGGATTTCACAAAGTCAGTGATGCTCTAAGACTTGGAGGTGCTTGCTCCATCATTGAATCTCGGAACTGCCATGGAACACCTCAGTGATGCTAACACACCTCTGTACATGGACCACCTGCCCACAAAGGCCACCATCACTTGGTTCCTTGAGTACACTGGAAAAAATATTTCTTTAATTAAGAAGAAATGTGCACTTGATTTAAGAAGCTATAAGGCACTAGCAGGGGTAAGTGCTCAAGGGTTTCTTAAAATAAGAAAGTACTTAAAATAAGTATATAGTGAGTACTTAAAAGAAGTATATTATAACTATAGTAAATACTACTTAATTTCAGCACAAAATTCATCTTTATTTAAGATACTGTATGCTCAGCCTCTTCAAAATAAGAGAATTAAATACAAATTTACATGAAATGTACGTAAACATTTATATTTGTGATATACAAAAAAAAAACTCAAAAAACTACAGAAAAGGTTCGTTTACAAAGTTGTTTACATGCAACATGCATATAATACGGTCTAAACATAGGCACTCTAGTGTATATATATGATCTAAATCACATCAGAACTCAATGAAGTCATAGTATTCCACCTACAATGTTCACTACTCCTGACCAGGGTCCATGAGCTGAATTTGATCTGTCACAAAACCCTCATGGTCCAGTTGGGTGTCGTCATCATCGCCAGCACATGCATCCTCCACAATTTCCTGCTGACGTCTCATTTCACGAATAAAGTTATTGTACTGTATACCACCCTTTGAGCGTTCTTTCAATCCAAGCAGGCTACTCTGGAAAAACTCCATCACATCTTGAACATCAGATGCATACTTGACATTGTATAGATGACAAAACCCAATCAGCACTAAAAGCATAGATGCCAGGTTCACTCCAATTGGCAACCGTATCACAACTTTGTTGTCACAAAGTAAGTAGCATGCCAACATGTGCTCCATTGTTCCAAGCAGTGCAATGTATGGATCATTGCTAGGATGCTGCTTCCTACACACATCAAGGGACTGCAAAAAGATAAGCATTATGAGGCATGCAGAAAGTATGCATGGAGAGTGCTGCTGGCTGGATAAACTCACGTCATTTATGCACACAATCTGTTCCATTCTATGGGCAGTAGGGACACTGGATGATCTTGGTTTCAAGCGCTGAACAACTAGCTGCAAACAGTCGATTTCTATAAAGGCAAATATTAATTATATTACATATAATAATAATTGTAGACTTATGAAGTATTATATATTATATACGTCATGCATTCTTACCATCGACAAGATGGAAGTCTGACTGCGTTTCATACAAGGTAGACTCTTCAACCAATGCTACAATGGATGGCATCAGGATAGTCAGCCACTTCTGCTGCACTGACTTAAATGCATCCAAAACTTCGGGTATATCAGCAAATTTGATATTCGCATCAGTTTCACATTTGTGAAATAGCTCTTGCAGAATCTAAAGAGAAAGTCCAATAGAATGTATGTCTTATGGACAAATTGAGCAATGATGAAGTCAAACTTACAAAAATTGGTTGCTTGAAACAAGGATACATGCTAACCGTCTTCGATATTCGTAAGTGGGTGCTCTTTTCTTTCAAGCATGACATATCCCTAAACTTATATGTACTGGAAAGTAATTGTGCTATTTTGTCGTTGTCCCAATCAGTTTTTGCTTTTTTGAGCTCCAGCTCTAGCTCAGTCACATCATCAGGCACTGTGAGTACATCCTCTTGCTCACATTCTTCTTCTGAGAAAAGGTCCACTTGCGATTGGTTACACTGAGATGCACTGCCCTTCACTCTCTTTGTCACCACACCAAGTATTTTTCTGTTATTGAAAGTATTATTTTGAAACCACTTGATTATCTGACGATTGAGGGTAGCCTGTATGCAGAAGTGATTTTTAAACTCATAATATAGATACATATCCAATCAAATTGGCTCTAAACACTTACTTCTGGTACCCCAGCAACTGCTAGGCCTTCAGGATCCCCCAAGCTTTTGGGTGCAAGCTTGTACAACATAGTGCCAAGTTCTCTTTTGTCTTTATTCGTAGGTGAACTATTTGGACGGTACTGCTGACAGTGGCCATTCAACGCTCGACAGGATTCCCTAATCAGCTTGTTCCTTACTGCTGTCGTGTGGAATGCATCATTTTTTATGGCTTTGGCTACATCAGGTGGGAATTTAGGCAATGAGAAAGACTCCATGATGTTCTTACTGTGACAGTTTCGTTTGGCACCCGGAATTGAGTCAGAACCAAAAGACCTTTTGGAAGTGGCTTTTTGGACAGCTGTTTGACTTACTGACGTAATGTCACTAAGAGATGATATATCGGCATCAGACTCCAATGAACTGCTCGATAGAGAACTGGGAGCTTGTCTGAAGAGAAGAATTTCCCTGTATAATCTGCTGACAAGGAGAAATTGTTTTTTCTCGGGGTAAATACTGGCAATGTCTTCACGGCTTAATGCTACGAAGGCTGCACCATCAATTTCTCTTTCTGCAGAAGGTTTGAGTCCGGCGATGGAGGAACAAAACCCGGCAGGGCCGTAACGACGGTCAAACTCAAGCTAACCCTCGAAATTAACGTAATGAACTCACCTAGGATTTCCTCGGTCTGATTCTCGTCCAGGACTTTTTTGTTTATCAGGAAATCACATAATTCATGAGACGTGAGACAATCCAGGGATTTGCTGCTTCTCGCCGCCATAATTCGCTTAAAGCCAAAGCCCGCGCATTTCGCGTGTAAATTCGAATTGATTGGTTAGCGGCGCTATACCCCTATTTTTACCCTTTTGTGTGGGCGTGGACGGAGCTAGGTCTTGGTACAGGTGGCAAAGAGAATGGCCGTACAGTCGCAGGTTTCGTCGGTCTGGTATTGTCCACAGATGACTTTATGTGGAGCCAAATATAGAACCCTTTCCCAAGTCGTTTCACATGTTCGGAGTACTCACAGTGAAGAAAGTATTGTCTGCAATATCGAAGCGACCTGCCAGAAATCGTTCAGGACGGCTGGAGCCTGGTATTGGCACATCAGACACCATCACAGTAACGTTTATGGTGTAGCAAAGCGAAGCAGGTTTGACTCTACCGTTGAAGTTATTCATAATGATGATGCTGTTCATAGTGATGGTGATATAGAGAATGCTGGTGGTCACAGTGATGACGGTGATATTATTGATAATTTGATGCCTGACTGTAATGATGGTGAGCTATTAGATGAAGCTGATAGACATGGGCATGCTGAACATAATAATATGGATGAAAGTGATGGTGAAATTGAAGTTAGGAATGATGTGAATCACTGTGCTATATATGATTCTATTGATCAAAGAAAAGATGTAAGGGATGTGGCAATGGACTGGCTGATCAAACTTCGACTAGTTCACCGCATCTCAAACACAGCACTGTCTGATGTCATTGAACTGGCTGGAGATGTTCATATGTACTATTGTGATCAAATTAAGAAAACTTTGCAAGCAGTTTCAAAACAACTTTGCAACACATGTAGTTTCTCCTGCCTACCTCTACTGGATGACTGTTTGTCTGATTGTATGTCAATGGATGACTTGAGGAAATTGTCCTCTCGCTATCAGCAGCAAATTTTCATGAGAGAAAAGTATTCTTATGTGGTTAGCAGTTTCAAAGGTACTCATACATGTCCCCATGTGTTAACCTTATACTTTCCATATAATATAGGATCCAGTTTGGCATGAGTTACCATCAGCGGCTAGTAGTAGTGCAATCAATCCGCCTCGCAATGGCTTTTACTATGTGCCCATATTGGACTCATTGCAGTGTCTTTTAAGACATAGTCAAGTTGCTGAACAGGTAATTATATAGTGTGACTATAATAGTATTGTACAGTGTATCATTCTGCATGTACACCTCCTGTACAGGTTGAATCTGGATCACATAGTTATGGCACAGGCTTGTTGCATGATTTGTCTGATGGCACCTTTGTTCACGAGAGTACTTTTTTCAGGAGTAGTCCAACTGCCCTCCAGATCATTCTGTATTATGACGAGTTTACTGCTGTTAATCCAATGGCCCCAACAAGTCGCCAATACAAATTAGGTATATCCTTTTGATTTACAGTTTGTATGAGGTGCATACATATAAAAAAATATATATCTTGGTACCTGCATACAATTATAGGTGCAGTATACTTCACTCTTGCTAACCTGGATCCTGGTCAACGTTCGAAACTTGAGGCCATACACCTTGTCTCGCTGTTTCACTATTCACTGCTAAATGCTCATTCATTTGATGAAGTGTTGCGCCCACTCGTACGGGATGTTAAAGATTTACAAGAGGTTAGTTCAAATACTTGCTGCATGTGACAGTCTCTTGCATGCAGATGCATGTCTTGGTTTAGCTAGAAGTGTATGTATATTTATGGAATTGTGCAATATGTTACAGAATGGTCATATGTTTGAAATATGTGGAACGAAGAAGAATATCAAGGGCACCATACTTTGTGTTGTGGGAGATACGCCTGCTCTGGCTTTGGTGGGGGGGTTCAAAGCAGGTGTAGGCTTTGCTGACAAGAAGTGTCGGCACTGTATGGCTAACAATGATCAGATTCAGACAAAAGTGAGTTTTATATACGGTACAGTATATATCAAGCCATTCATTTGGAACTTTGGAATTAAGAATGTAATGTTTATATGCTTCACTGTAAAATAGTTCACTGAAGAGGAATTTACACTTCGAAGTATGCAATCACATGTAAAACATTGTGACAACATGGAGAAAGCTGGGATTCGTGACAGTGAAAGAAAGACATTGTCAAAGCAATATGGAGTTACTAGAAGGAGCTTACTTTGCAGCATTCCAGGTTTCGATGTCACTAAACAGCTACCTCTTGACATAATGCATGTTTTATTTGAAGGTTTGTTTCATCTGCAAATCAAGCTTTTCCTTGGACACATTATTGATAATTCACAGGTTAGTCTATGCAGCTCTATCATGTAGCCAGGGGGGGAGGTAGCTGTTATCGATTATGACATGTAACCTTTAATATTTGTGTAGCTATTGACACTCTCAGAATTCAACCACAATTTAAAGACATTTAACTTCGCCTATTTTGAAGACAGGCCTCATCCTATTACTAGTGCAGCACTCTCCAAAGGCATCCTTGGACAAACAGGCAAGTAATGTGTGGATGCATGGGGGTATATATATATTATGCATCATGCATATTTATACTTTGCATAATCTGCAGCTCATGAGATTTGGCAGCTGTATCACATCATCCCATTTTTGATTGGTGATTGTGTGCCCAAAAGTGATCCTCATCTGGCCTGCTATCTGTTACTTCAAGAAATATCCAGCATTCTTTGTACGGATATCATCACTGAAGACCTTCCACCATATCTCCGTGTACTGATACAAGAGTACCTTTCATCACTGAAGACATTGTATCCTACCGTGAACCTTCCTCCCAAGGCTCATTATTTAGTCCACTGCCCATCTTACTTGAAAAGGTATAATATACGTACTATACGACAATGCAATTTCTTAGGTTATGTAAATGTACTAAAATTAAGCTATAGTGCACGAATCTACTATGTAATTGTTTGCAATGCATGCATTCTCTGCTTTCTGTAGATTCGGACCTATGTGTCGTACGTGGTCCATGAGGTTTGAGGGGAAACACAGAGAATTTAAACAGCTTTGTAGGAAGACCAGCTTTAAAAACCTTCTTAAAACGCTTGTCAACCACCACCAATGCCGTATAGCATATCTAATGCAACAAAGTGTTGCTTTTGCAGAATTGCAATGCAAAGTTGGAGGTGCAAGTGAGTGATGTATATATACTTTTGTGGTTTCAGTTATTGGTTGATTTTTCTTACTTATATGAAATTATATGTAATATTATATAATGCACAATGCAGGTACATGTTGTCGTACCGATGAGCTGGACTATTCTAGTGAATTGCAAGACTTATTCACGTCCTCCCATGTGCAACCTCAAAGTCTGCCTTCTACTGTTACAAGGTTGGCATGTATATTTCATATATAGTGCAATTGGCGACATCCCTTTTTGTACCCAATGCATGCAGACACAGTTATGCAACTGTTCTTGGAACTTGCTATCGTGTATTGAAATGCTACTTGTTCTTGGCATCCGAAGAATGCGATGGAGAAGTTGTACCTGTTTTCGGAAGACTGGAAGATGTTATGCAAGTGCAAGATGATATCATATTTGTTTGCCGACGCATGAAAACTGTAGCTTTTGATTCATACTATGGTGCCTTTTGTGTACAAGATTTGCAAGCTGAATGTTTCTCTTGTTTTTTTGCACAATCTCTCAAGTGCCATTATTTGTTCAATGTAACTAGCATTGGTAGTAAAATGTACATTAAGTCCAAATTTGACTTAAGTGGCTATTTGCAATATGAATTGTAATCTATATAGTTCTATAATAATTATTAATTTTCATTCATGAATATTATCATACTAATTAATATTGTCATGTGATGAAGATTTTAGCTCATGCAGTATGCGTAATTTATTTAAAATGGCGTTGCAAGCATACACTGCATGACATTGACATACTGTATACATATGCAAAGTATTTGTATTTAAAGAAAACCAATAGAATATATATTTCATTTATAGTATACAATATAGTCAAGCTTCTTAAAGAAAGAAACATTTTTTTCAGGTCTTCTATATATTAGTTAAGAGATGAACTAATTTATTATAATTCTAATATAAATAAGAAATGACACTGACTTTTTAACTAAAGAAGACTTACTAATAGACTAAGTATTTTTTTAGCCTAATATAGTATATTATATACTGTTAAGAAAACCATTGGCAAGTGGAATTCATGTAAATTATAGAGCAATTACAACAGCTAGCTTAATTCTTGAGAAACTTGCAGTTATCTCCATGCATGATACTATATAATAAGAAAAACAAGTGAAATTTCTTCTATATATTAGAACATCCACAACAGGCTTCTTAAATAAAGAAACAGATTTTTCTATGTTACTATAGTTAAGAAAACCAAGTGAAATTTCTTCTATATATTAGAACATCCACCGCAGGCTTCTTGAATAAAGAAACAAATTTCCTATGTTACTATAGTTAAGAAAACCAAGTGAAATTTCTTCTTTATATTGGAACATTCACAACAGAACCTCCTTAAATAAAGTAACAGATTTTTCTGTTACTATAGTTAAGAAAACCAAGTGAAATTCTTCTATAATATAGAACATCCACGACAGAAGCTTCTTGAATAAAGAAACAGATTTTTCCATGATACTACATTTAAGAAAACCAAGTAAAATTGTTCTATATATTAGAACATCCACAACAGAAGCCTCTTGAATAAAGAATTTTTTTTTCCAGTGTATCTCATTGAAAAGTCTCAATTTGGATAAGTTTTATCTTTGGACAGAGAAAACCCTAGATGGGCCAGAAAAAATATTTATGGGGACTACCATTACTTACAAAATTTGTTTGTCATACATAATATGCAATGGATATTGAAAGGGACCATGAACCCAATTTAATATGACAATACTAACCCTCGACTGTTCGCTCAGTTCGTAGATACTCGACCCTACACCGAGTATCTATGCTCAGTTTCAGCAGCCCTTAATGCATGCCTTCGTATCCTACAACATCAACGCCCGCGGCCCTTGCTACCACTCGTCCCACATACCGGAAGACACTACCCGTAAAACATTCCGCCGCGTCACGTGACCCGGAAGAGCAAAACATTCCGCCGCGTCACGTGACCCGGAACAGCAAAACATTCCACCGCGTCACGTGACCCGGAAGACGCTACCCGCAAAACATTCCGCCGCGTCACGTGACCCCAAGACGCTACCCGCAAAACATTCCGCCGCGTCACGTGACCCCAAGACGCTACCCGCAAAACATTCCGCCGCGTCACGTGACCCAAAGACGCTACCCGCAAAACATTCCGCCGCGTCACGTGACCCAAAGACGCTACCCGCAAAACATTCCGCCGCGTCACGTGACCCCAAGACGTTACCCGCAAAACATTCCGCCGCGTCACGTGACCCGAAGACGCTACCCGCAAAATATTCCGCCGCGTCACGTGACCCGAAGACGCTACCCGCAAAACATTCCGCCGCGTCACGTGACCCGGAAAACACTGCGACACATCGAAAACCTCTCCAGCTAATTCACTTCCCACGGTTCGAGAGAAGTCTAAACCGAATTCACTTCCCACGGCTCGACAGAAGTCCCCAGCTTGAAAAATTCACTTGCCACAGAAAGATGACCTCGCGTACGCCACGAACGTTACTTACCAAGATGCAGCAGGAACGCGTCACTCCTTCAACCTTCGCATACGTAACTGGTACCACTTCTACCACCTTACATCACTCCAGCCGTCTCCCTATCGGCACCTCGGCCTGTGAGCTAGGTACACCTTACAGGATCTGCACGTTCGGTTGTGCAGCTACTCCTCCCGCGGTCTCCTCGTCCACTCCTCGCTACCTTGCCAAACTCAACAAATGGAGAGAAGATCACGCCGACATCGTTCTCCCTTCATTGAAAGAAATTACACCAGTTCTACCAGAGACTCCAATAGCAGTACAAAGATCACATTCATCATTCTTAGACTATTCTACAAGAGAATTTAAAGTTTAACAAATGTATTACGGTAACCTTATATATAACAGTATAATACTCCTAATTAATAGCAACCATTAATCATTATAGATCCTCAATTACACCTGACTGCGTCTCATTTATTCATACCTATAATTATGATACTAATTTTTGTATTAACAAGCTCATGTATGATCACTTGAATGGCATACACCGTTAAAGTGCATTGGATTGTGTACATGTCTTGTATCTTTATTATCAACCCATCAATCAATGATCATTTCAGTGCATCATGCATGCAGCAAGGTCAGATAGTTCTACAAAGGTCCAAACCGTGCATCATGCATGGCTCTGATCACCCTAGGTGATCAGAGCCATGTCTGATGCACGGTTATGCATGGCTCTGATCACCCTAGGTGATCAGAGCCATGTATATGATGCACGGTTTGGACAGGGGAAACCCTCTATTCCACACACCTTGGGACCCATTTCAGGGGTTAGGGATGTACTATGGCAAAGCATGGAGAGTCATTTGGCTCCAGTGGCATGTGTCCACATAAGAGGGGTTTCGAGATCTGCAATTCAGGAGGCTGGATTAGAGGGGTATTAGACTCCATTCAACTTCCACTTCTCAATCTTTTAAAACAAGATAAACAGGTATCTGAGTCTTCAAAGATGGACTACTTTCCTTCAGCACTGGATTCATCTCCTTTAAAACAACAACAACAAACATATCAACCATGCATGGCTACACCACCAGCAGCAGCATCAACATGGCTCAGTGGCAACCGTATGGGGGTGTTGTTAGGGACTTTCCCACTCCGGTATCATACTACCAATCTCCCCTCATGTCCACTTCACCTTTACAGAGACGCAAGAAGACAAAGGCAACAGGAAGAAATGTACCAACTGCTAATCTTGAAAGTGAGTTTCTGAATCAGCAAAAAATGCACATGTAGTCATGTAGTCTAGAGGATCAGTTTCAATGAAATGTAGGTGACTGTGACTTGTCAATGTCTAAGAAACACGCTATATTACCAGAAATATTGACTAAAAGAATATTTTGCTGTCAAGGACTTTTTTAGGTTTTGGTAGATTTAATTTCACCTGATGGCATCCTTCATATCTGCAACAACTGTGTGACCACAAGTAATGCTTCTACATCTCCAATGTAAAATGACTGTCAGTACTTACGGTTAGATATTGGTAATATTGTTACTGTATCAACGTGTTACATTCTTGCCTTTGACGACTACAGTCACTTTAAAGAAGAAATTGTCATTAGCCACACCCATTTTGTCATAATCGGCATAAGCCACACCCATCTCACTGCACTATTGTGCTATGGACTGTAGGATCGCAATGAATGGATACTTGTGTGTACTAGTGTTGTTCCTAGACTGTACGGTGTGCTGCACTTGTGACAGGGATGAAGAGATTTGGGTGCTTGTGTGCATGTTTGTCGCTTCTCTCTCTTGTTCAGGAGACCAGCAGTTCCAGTTGTCGCAGTTCACATACAGTTCTCCTACACTGAAGGATTTCAAATTTGACATGGAAGACATCTTGGTTCCATTCTCCCTCTCAGTCCGATCTGTGAAGATTTGATTAAGCCTACTCCATGGGTGTGTGTGAACTTGATGGCCGAAATAAACAATTCAATCAGTAAACTTTATAATAACATGTTGATCTCATTTTAGGTATCTGTGCATGTTTATGTATGTTTTTAAGCCATTGTAGCTTTTGTTGTCAAATTTATATGGCATTATATTGTGATGTGTATGTATCGATGATATTATGCCAGGAATTTTCCAATATCATCGTCATTAATTTTAAGCAGAGTGCAGGCTTTGTGAATTGCATGGTTTGGCAAGTCTTAAGAACAGTACACTAAGCTAGTCTTTGTTCAAGGGGGTGTTTGCTGTATTAATCATGATAGCTTTAAATTTTGCCTGTCCATATAGTGACCATGGAATAATATAATAATTGTATGTTATAATCATTTAATTTATTAACAAAGAATAATTTAATTAGAAAACTATACAAAGATGTCTGGATACTGACATTCCCATAACCAGATACATAGCGTACTTCCTGTAGTAGACAAACCTGTAATTGTTTGGCCAATAAGGCCACCTGCATGCTCATGGCCATGGAGACCACGTGCATGCACGTGCACGGGCTGCTCCATGGAACACCAGTGATGCTAAATGCACCTCTGTACAAGGAATGCCTGTCTAAAGACCACCATCACTTGGTCCCTAGACTTTGAGTGGTCTTTGGCAAGTAGAATTCCTAGCTGGGGCAAAATAAAATTTAATATTTTTTCATGATTGTGGATTGCATGCCTATAGCATGCAAAAAATTGATTGTTTGTGACACATATGCAATGGATTGGATAGCACAATTAAACCCAATTTATATGATCCAGAAATTCAGAATCTAGATATTGAGCAAGTTTTACTAAGAAAATAACGTAACTTTTCCTCTTTACCGCCCTTCATGCCTTCCTATCGCATTGGGGTAAGAGCACCCAGTTACGAATTTGAATGAAGTATTTTGTAGATATTCCATCCTACACCGAATATGTCTACGACTAATTCAACAAATGAATTCACAGGTTCCAACCACCAACGCAGCATTCATCGAAGTAGCATTCATCTTGACCAGCATTAGCATTACCCTTACAAGATCTGCACCTTCGGCAGTTCAGCTCTACAAATAGACAGAAGATAACACGGACATCCTTCTCCCTTCTTTGGACAAAAATTCCAACCAACCAGAGGCTTCTTGGCATCAAAATGTTGTTAGTGTTGTCCATATTACAATGTCCAACATTTCCCATACTGTAAGGGGGGGAGGCCAGGTAGGAGTTGATTGATTGAAATGAGTACTGCACAGTCTGTATTAGTCTAGCTGTTCATCCCATACTCAACCCTGCGGGGAAAAGTACGGGGCTAGAAACTATGTAGGTGCATGCCAGTAGGAGTTATGTATGTATTGCTCTAGTCCAAATTAAGGACACACACAATATAGCCATCTATCTTCATTGCATGCTAGCTCGCAGCCCCAAGCAACTAAGACTTACAAGTTGGATTTCACAAAGTCAGTGCTGCTCTTTGAGGTGTTTGCCCATCGTAGACAATCTCGGAACAGCCATGGAACACTTCAGTGATGCTAATGCACCTCTGATGAGCCAGGCTGAATAAGGACCACCTGCCCACAAAGACCACCATCACTTGGTTCCTTGATCATCATGTTGACAAGCCTCAAATCTCTAGCTGGGGCCAGAAAAAATATTCATAGCAACTGCCATTACTTACTATGCACTCTACTCTAGTCACCAAGTATACCTTCCTTGCCTTCTTATCCCGTGCTATTGGCGCATGCCACTTCTTAACTAGTTGTGAACCAAGTTCAGAACCTCGCGATTGCTAAAACAAAAATTGAATTTTGAAATAGAAATTGAATTGTGTTCAATTCCATTTTGACTGCTGCTTATGAATTCAAAACTGATGTGTGTGCTCATGCTTTGAGTTATAAGGCTAGATTGCCAGTGCAATGGTATATTACAATGGCCATGCAGATGCAAAGTTAGCAGTTTTGTTGTTTACTCACTTGACACATGCTTGCAAGACACAGTGTGTAAACTACAGTATCAGTACTCGTGAAGCAAGGCTGTACGACAGTGTAACATTTGCAATTTGTGACATTTGACATTCAATTTGATTGAGTCATGCATCAGTGATTGACACAAATCTGTTGAGTTTTTATTTCTTCTGGTGACACTGCGTTAAATTTGCATTGCCAAAATAAATGGTCACTTTTCATTGTATATGATTCAATTGAATTGCAATGCTTGGTTCAATTTGGCCTGCTTGAACATTCAAATTGACACTAGCACTGAGCAATGCATGTGACATGTACCACTGCACATAATCTGCACAAGAAACCAATTTGCAGTCCATGGTGCTAGAAGTTAGTATTATAATTATGCTTCCTCAACATAATGCTATTGTCAATTTACCTGAACATATGCATTCGTAGACCTTGATTAATTCTGAATCAATAATATTGTAATTCATGTACCACCACACAACTGCATGATCGAGTGATAGAAACGAAGTTGCAAACATTTTTGGTTTATTATTTGGTTCTATTTGAACAAACAGTCTGTTTTTTTTCTTTCAAGAATTAAGTCTGACTTTAAAATTTCTTTTGAATCCATGAACTTCATATTGATTGAACATACATCACACAATGTCATTTATAACTTGCTGCTCATATGTACATGAAATTTGTTTCTGTGATGTGTAGCCAATCTGCATGACATTGTGTTTTAGATGATTTGTATGTAAGTGCATTTAAATTTGTGGATTTGACATATTCAGGTGCTTGGAGTACAGTTGCGACACAGGCTGCTGTGTATAAAATAGGTTCAAATTTTGGGTTACATTAGATTTGCTTGATTGCGATGAAATCCATGGTTTCTGCAGAGGCCGTCTTCAGACACATTTCACATGGTATAATCCAATTAAAATCAGAATTTAACAAATATACATAAATGTGCATATACCGTTTATGTTCTAATTTTTCGTCAGAGCAATTGTCACGAAAAAACGTCATTTGGAATGGAATTGCAAGGTTTCTGAAAGGTGGTGAATAATTGGAATGGGGGGACAAATATTTAGAATCAATGACGGTGAATTAGAACCATCAAAAAATAGACGTTTCTAGCTTGAGAACTGTTGCGCCTGTTCGAGGATACCATGCACATATACAAGAAATTTCGAATGAAAAATGAAAATCTTCCATGATTTGACGATACTCAAACGAAATAAAAATGACAAATATAAACGAAGGAACAGCGGTTTCTCCAGTACGGTATATCAATGGCACAACAAATGGCAGAATGAAGGCGGCCAGCCTGTGTGACGAATAATTAGGGTCTCTGACATATGTAGGATTAAAACACATGTTATTTCGTCATCAATTAGAATGCTTTTCATCCCTTTTGGAGCCCATGACGAATATTTGGAATGAAGAAAAATTAGAGCATATACGGTATATAATCATTTGCTATATCAGTTTGAAAGTCCACTGATGTCACATTATAATAATATTTGGCATAGCGGTGCATGTTCCATACATGTACTACATACATCTCTCAGACTTAGACTTCGACAAACAATAGTCAAGTTGAATACATCATGTGCTCAATTACATGTTTTCTTTGCTGTATTGCATGTATAATTTTAGAAAACGGCATACCAACAATACCAGCGAAAACGAGCTGCATGTATATATCAGGATGTTAAATGAAATGTGAAGTGTCAGTTTACATTCGATCAGGAACGTAACAGATTATTTGTACAAAATCAATGCACACAACGTTTCGGCCACGTAGGCCTTCATCAGCTGTATAAAACATTTTATGTAGCTGATGAAGGCCTACATGGCCAGAACATTTTGTGCATTGATTTTGTACAAATGATCTGTTACGTTATAGAATTTGTTTGAAAGTTATATTATCATAAGTCAACGTAGCATGCAATTAGTCTCTATCATATCAGATATAATCACACATTGCAGATTATGTCAATCAAATATGTATAATTTTATCACAAGATGGTGCAAAGTGGTGCACATGAACCGTAGTTAGTCAAATCAAGTGTTCCAAGTACAGTGGAAAACAATAACAAAAGTACGCAACACACGAACGATATTGAACTGTAATTTGTCAATCAATACCTTTTTATGACACTTCACACTTCAATTTTCTTACTTCTTTTCGCTAAATCACTTGTTTCGAAACCATAGATAAAACTGACATGTTCGACTCCAAGCAAAATGGGCCGCCAGTTTATTGGTAAAAGTTGCCAGCAGTTCGTAATTCCTTTATTTTTTCATTTTTATAGCTTGTACTCGAACAAAGTTGTCAGAGAAAGAAGACGTCCTACAGACTTCGCCGAAACAACAAAGAAAGCAAACAGAGCAGTCTTGGAGATAGCGCCATATAATCTACACGTGTCCTTGCGCATGCGCAGTTGCAAAAAAGATGCCCCTAAAGATGTCCGACACAATGGCTGACACAATGGCTACTCAATTCGATCACCCGAACAACAAAATTGTGAATCCTACTGTTTAGCGGAAGAAACTTGGAAATCGCTGTATAGAAGTTTTAGACATTATTGTGTAATAATAATGAAGATTGTTAATTTTTTCGTATCGGTCAAGATGGGACTGTCACGGACCCAAACGTAAGTGACTTTGGGCGCGTTTTGTCTAATACCCAGTGGGGAAATGCACATAAAGTTTACCTTATCACATAGAACACGTTTGCCCGCTTCTGTTATTGCCACTTCACTGCCACTTTACTTTATCACCGACTTGCAACTTGCGCACAAAGAAACGACATATTGGCCAAAATATACGATTAAGTGCGTGGGCTTCTCGATCAGACTCCCCTATACGACGGAAACAATTAACCTCGCTAAACCGCTCGGTAATAAGCGCACGTAAGACCCACTTCCCATTTTATTTCGTCGATCTGATTATGACACTATCCACCGACCTACCAAACCTAACTTGTAAGGCTTCAGAAAAAAAGACACCCCGCCCACTTGTACATCGCCAAGTCCCTGATTGTGACACTATCCACCGACCTACCAAACCTAACTTGTAAGGCTTCAGAAAAAAAGACACCCCGCCCACTTGTACATCGCCAAGTCCCTGATTGTGACACTATCCACCGACCTACCAAACCTAACTTGTAAGGCTTCAGAAAAAAAGACACCCCGCCCACTTGTACATCGCCAAGTCCCTGATTGTGACACTATCCACCGACCTACCAAACCTAACTTGTAAGGCTTCAGAAAAAAAGACACCCCGCCCACTTGTACATCGCCAAGTCCCTGATTGTGACACTATCCACCGACCTACCAAACCTAACTTGTAAGGCTTCAGAAAAAAAGACACCCCGCCCACTTGTACATCGCCAAGTCCCTGATTGTGACACTATCCACCGACCTACCAAACCTAACTTGTAAGGCTTCAGAAAAAAAGACACCCCGCCCACTTGTACATCGCCAAGTCCCTGATTGTGACACTATCCACCGACCTACCAAACCTAACTTGTAAGGCTTCAGAAAAAAAGACACCCCGCCCACTTGTACATCGCCAAGTCCCTGATTGTGACACTATCCACCGACCTACCAAACCTAACTTGTAAGGCTTCAGAAAAAAAGACACCCCGCCCACTTGTACATCGCCAAGTCCCTGATTATGACACTATCCACCGACCTACCAAACCTAACTTGTAAGGCTTCAGAAAAAAAGACACCCCGCCCACTTGTACATCGCCAAGTCCCTGATTATGACACTATCCACCGACCTACCAAACCTAACTTGTAAGGCTTCAGAAAAAAAGACACCCCGCCCACTTGTACATCGCCAAGTCCCTGATTATGACACTATCCACCGACCTACCAAACCTAACTTGTAAGGCTTCAGAAAAAAAGACACCCCGCCCACTTGTACATCGCCAAGTACGAACGCTCGTGCAGAGCGAAATGCAACAGTCTACACCTGAAGCTGAACAAAACCCCATTTCAAACTCCGAATACATACCTGGTTCCTTCGTGCACTCCATCCGTCTCCCTCACAGCACCTCGACCTACGAACCAGGTACGCCTTATAGGATCTGCACGTTCGGCAGCTCAACTACTCCTCTCGCTGTCTCCTCGTCCGCTCCTCGCTACCTCGCCAAACTCAACAAGTGTAGAGAAAATCATACGGACATCGTTCTCCCTTCCTTGAAAGAAATTTCACCCGTTCTACCAGAGACTCCAATAGCAGTACAGAGATCACATTCATCATTCAATGCTATAACAGAATTTAAAGTTTAACAAATAGTAATGTATTACCTTATACAGTATAATACTCCAAATTAATAGCAACCATTAATCATTATAGATCCTCAATTACATCTGACTGAGTCTCATTGTTCATACCTATAATCATGATACTAATTTTTGTATTGAACAAGCTCATGATCACTTGAATGGCATACACCCGGCATTAAAGTGTATGTCTTTATATCAATCAATCAATCAAATTGAATGATTATTTCAGTGTATTGTGCCATCTAAGCCACTAGGACCTACTGTAGTCCCATGCAGCACTATGCATATCATACAATGAACACATTGTCAAGGTAAAAATAAAAAAGAAACTATAATTGAATAATGCACATAAACAGGTCTATATAGTTTGCATGCTGATTGGATCAATGCATATGGGACTGAAAGCAAGAGCAGATAGGTCTACAAAGGTCCAAACCATGTCTCATACATGGCTCTGATCCCTAGGGTGATCAGAGCCATGTATGATGCACGGTTTGGACAGGGGAAACCCTCTATTCCACACACCTTGCATGGGACCCATTTCAGGGGTTAGGGATGTACTATGGCAAAGTATGGAGAGTCATTTGGCTCCAGTGGCATGTGTCCACATAAGAGGGGTTTCTGCAATTCAGGAGGCTGGATTAGAGGGGTATTAGACACCATTTAACCATGCAATATGCTCATGACCACACACTACACATTAAATTAATATTGATCTAGTTGTGACAGAAATAAAAGATTAAAATATTATAATAAACAAGTACATTGCTGTGGAGATTGATGCATGGGTGGTGGATAGCAGTGTCCATATTGTCACAATGGGTAACAGTACACTTGTCTAGTGTAAAGATCACTCGATTGCAGGGACCAAGTCATGGTGGTCTTTGTAGACAGGTTCATGGTCCTTAAACAGAGACACAATGTCATATATCTTTTAACTAAATGTAACAGTAGTACTAATATATATATATATATATATATATATATATACAGACTCAAGTGACCCTAGCCTAAAATAAAGTGGTCTCTATATAGCCTGGCAGGCGGTCATAAGACATGTAACTCCACTGTAGTTGTCATTACCATGCATGCAGCCATGTTCTCCCGTGTGTGTTGTGTATTGGTGCATGGCATGCATTTTAATTCAAAAATAATTAAATGTCTTTTCATTTAATTTAGTAAATAATTTCGTATTTATTGCCAGGCAAAATCTCTTCCCTTCCAAGTATACAGCATTAGCTGGACAGTGACATTGGATAGTGAGGGAATGGTATACGTTATACCATCATGCACCAACATAATAAATCTACCACAAAGGGTGGGAGTTTACTGTCAAGAGGGTGAGGTGTGTGCATGCATGCGTGCGTGCGTGTGTGTGTGTGTGTGTGTGTGCATCACATTGATCTACAAGATTCCTCTGTTGCTGTAATGCAATTCAATATCTTATTAATAATCCAGCTATAACTCTTACAAATTGACCCTATGTGTTACTCATTGTGTCGGGTTGTCAAGAGTTACAAATCTTCTTTTGACTTCTTCTTCTTTCCACCTTCTACCTTCACATCCAGAGTAGACTTCTTCTTGATGAAGTCAACAAAGTCCTTCACCTCTCGGCCACCCTGTGTGCGCCAAAAGGAGACAGAAAAAGAGCAGCATAAATACACACACATGCATTCACTAAGTGCTGTAACTATCATGATCAACTCTTGCATACATGGACCCTGACTGCATGTGAGGGATGAAAGCTGTCCTGCCATTCCAATGTCCTTGTAATACACTCCAAAGATACAATAAGCCACATGCACATATGTTACATAGTTCAGCATCAAGTCTGCACGCTATACATAAAATGCATGTTGACATGACAACAAAAGGCAGAACACAACACCAACTAAAGCAATATACAGGGAGATATCCACAGCCAGGTATTCCCAGGAACACTGTAAATACAGTGGAAACGCATTACAAAGTGTCACTCTTACAGTGAATTTCTGCATAAATTGAATAACCTCATGTGACCCAGTTAACGTTCCACTATAGAAAGTGTAACTGGTTATAGTGAATTTTGAATAAAATGAAGATGTTTCGGCGCCCCCCTGGGATTCGTTGTAATGAGTTTCCACTGTACACTACACAAACCTCATATTTCTCTGGGACGGCATTGGCTCCCTTTGGTTTCCAGAAGATGGAAGGATATCTGAACAAGGAAGGGATGAGGATTGTGAAGGAGAGGAAGACATCACACGTTCATCTTTCAGAGCAAACACACAATGTCATGCATGCACGCTTGTGTGCACACTGAAACAAACACAAACACCACAAAAACACACACACATCATACACATACACACACATAATATACAGACACACATACATACACACACACACACACATGCACTCACCCTCGGACTTGATAAGTAGACGGATAATCATTGCTGGTAGCATCAATCTTAGCAATCACCAAGTTCTTTGTGTTCTTCAGCCTCTCTCCCATGCAGTTCATCATACTTGGGAGAAAGAGCCTTGCAGTGACCACACCACGGAGCATAGAACTCAATCAGGACCTCCTTCTCTGGATCATTGACAATCTCATCAAAATTCTCCCCAACAACCACCTGTGCACATGCAGTAGGGCATACAGACTACACATACATATACAAACATGCCTGGGAATCTTCTATACAAGTATTATCATTTTCGTTACATTGCAAAAATGGAATGTTGACATTACATTCACATTATTAAAGTAAACTTGTTTAGATAGCAGATAATCTGACAGCATACACACACACACACACACACACACACACACACACACATGCACACATACACACATGCGCGCATACACACACACGTACACACCATTCACAGTAACTGGTCCACTGTTGT
Source organism: Halisarca cf. caerulea (assembly GCA_963170055.1). Classification (NCBI taxonomy): domain Eukaryota; kingdom Metazoa; phylum Porifera; class Demospongiae; order Chondrillida; family Halisarcidae; genus Halisarca; species Halisarca cf. caerulea. Next base: position 653,400 of record CAUJGJ010000085.1, read on the forward strand.
CCTCAGGGACCGGTTCAGACTTAATGCGAGGCTTCAGTTTCCCATCGGTCGAATCTTGGACAAACTGATAAAGATTATCAACACTAACAAGGGAAGTGAAGAATTAAATGGATTGTACATTTTCTGGAACAGAAAACAATGTCATGTATATATTATAAGCATGTCTTTTCCTCTCCCTCTCCCTCTCTCTCTCTCTCTCACACACACACACACGCACACACACACATGAGAGAGTTACACACAGGTATACACACACATGACAGAGTGTATGTGTGTGCGAGAGAGAGAGAGAGAGAGAGAGAGAGAGAGAGAGAGAGAGAGAGAGAGAGTGTATGTGTGTGTGTGTCTGTAGACATTAACATACTAGTGGGTGTGTCCCTGTTTCAGTATGCCCTCACAACCCTGACACAAAGGCCAAGTACATCCCTTATCTTGTTGATGGTTGTGGGCGTGTCCTCTTCCCTCTTTGAAGATCATGGACATGTCCCATAATACAATGATGACTGTGCCATCTACCCTTGCTTGATTAACGAATGTGGGTGAGTCCCCTAGCTTAATCAATGAATGTGGGCGTATCACCTCACCTGCTTGATAGTACGGGAAGTTGGCAGGCCTGGCTCCTCTATTCAGTTGCTCTACATTGGTCTCAAACTGCTGGAGCTGTTGCTGGGACAATGATGGCCAGTCCTTGGTGACGTTACCAAATCGAACTGAATCAATCCATTCTTGTTGAAAAGCAGACAAATTTAGAATTTTTGAAAAGCACAAGCATCAGATAAAAGACGTAACCTGGAATACATTTGACACTAGCAATTGTGGTGCTGACCAGTACGAGAACGAACCAAATATTGGGAAGCCATTTTACCTTCATCAAGCGGCCGGTCACGTGTTTAGGGGAGTCCAAAAATGTCGTCATTGCACGTGATGCTAACAAGCACATTCGGCGCTTATCAATGCTTCAAACGCCGAAAATGGCGTCCATTGTACGCCCTGTGTGTATCAAGAAGACCGTACTCGATGACTTGTGCAGGTATAAACGACGTCTTTATCTGAGAATTAAGCTGTATTATGAATTGTTTCTGTTTTCCATAGTCGTTTTCTCCTCAACATTCCGGAAGAAGAGAAGAACGACCCAATAAAGTTGTGCTATCATATTGAATTGGCTCATTGGTTTTATCTCGACCTGACCAGGAACGAAGAACCCACGCTACCAGCTTGTAGTTTCAAGGAGTTCATCGCCACAAGTGTGTAACGATTCCCGTGTGTTCCTTTTCCACCATCAGCTATTTCACGCACAATACTGTATATACAGTAGCTATAGGGACAGTGACGTCATTGTACATTACTGTGTGTAATGGCTACGTTGGCTTCACTGCTGTAGTCTTTCTGTCATAATCCCTCTTCCACGTCTTGTCACACTTCTGATAGATTCATTGTACATAGTGAACGTGTGGGTTTGCTATGCCGCAAAGACCATTATCTTCTTGTGATTTCTTCAAACCTATGTACATCCTGTCTGGTCATTCCTACCAACTTATTGTGTACTGTATTTGTTGTCATCTGGTGTTTTGTATTTTCTTTGTCCAGTTTTCCATCATATCCCTTCCTTAAAAGTAACAGACCGTCCCGTCTCCCAGCTAGCAGAAGAATACAAGTCCTCGAAGCACAAGCGACCTGTGTGTGGAGGCATCATTCTGAATGAGGCCATGGACAAGGTAATTTGTTTTGTTATATACTTTATGAAGTCAGCGTGAACTAATGTACATGTTTGCTGAGTGTATTTCCAGTTGTAAGTACACAGCTGTTTGTGTGTGTGTGTGTGTGTGTGTGTGTGTGTGTGTGTGTGTGTGTGTGTGTGTGTGTGTGTGCGTGTGTGTTAAAATTGCACAAGAGGAGCACACTGAATGTAGTCAGCTCAAAGTGACAGGAGTGTATTTTGTCACTTTTGCGTTTCTGCAGTGTCTCCTGGTACAAAGTTATACATCTACAACTTGGGGATTCCCCAAGGGTAAGAAGGAAGAAGGGGAAACAGACGAAGATGCTGCCATTCGTGAGGTGTATGAGGAGGTTGGATTTGATGTGAGACGACTCATCAACAAAGAGTGGGTGATTGAGAGAGAGCTCTTGGGCCACTCCAATCGAATGTACATTATTCCAGGAGTATCGGAGAAGACTACATTTGAGACAAGGACAAGAAGAGAGATTGGAGTTAGTTGAAGATAGATGGCTGTAATGCTGGCCAAGTGTATGTACATTTGGAGCACCCACCTTGTATTCATGACTATATACATCGTGTGTGTGTGTGTGTGTGTGTGTGTGTGTGTGTGTGTGTGTGTGTGTGTGTGTGTGTGCGTTAGTATTTTGCATATTTGATCTCTGAAGCTTACATGTAACTTGTCATGTGACATACATGTGAATATGTGTTCAATTAGCATGTATTTAATTTAATTCTTGTGTGATTTTGTTGATAGTTTCAGCATTTCTTGGAGCAAGCTTTGGTTTTTTGTTCCATGTAGAAAATAGAGTGGTTTGGTGTGTTCTCCATCCCTCTGACCCACAAAGACCCAACTACTAGGCAGAAATTAGGAAAGAGTCCGAATTCCTTTTATCTTGCGGTACCTTTCATGAAGTAAGAACGAGCCTCATGCGTTTGATGGTCGTTGAAATAGCGTTATTTGATTCTCTTTGTGCACTCCTTCAGAGCTTTAAGGGAATGGATAGGCAAGAGGAAACCTGGACTGGCAGTTCCTTCCTCCTTTAAGCCCGGACGATCCTCTTCCCCTCGCTCCGTCTCTCCCAGGAAGAAAGGTAGCAGCTCTGGTCAGAGAAGTACTTCTGCTCATCGAAGCAGCAGTAACTCAAGAGGCAGCCCCTCGGTGGAGGCTGTTTCCACAGGCTTATCTCTTTCCCCAAATGTACAGCAGTTGCTTTCTTCAACAAGAACGGAAAAAGTGAAGGAGAGTCCACAGTCTAGCACAATTCAACAGCGACGACCATCCTCTCCCTCAACCGAAGTAAAATCACTTCTCAATCTTTTAAAACAAGATAAACAGGTATCTGAGTCTTCAAAGATGGACTACTTTCCTTCAGCACTGGATTCATCTCCTTCAAAACAACAACAACAACAACAACAACAACAACAAACACATCAACAATGGCTACACCAGCAGCAGCAGCATCAACATGGCTGGCAACCGTATGGGGGTGTTGTTAGGGACTTTCCCACTCCTGTATCGTACTACCAATCCCCCTCATGTCCACTTCACCTTTACAGAGACGCAAGAAGACAAAGGCAACAGGAGGAAATGTACCAACTGAGAATCTTCAAAGTGAGTTTCTGAATCAGCAAAAGATGCACATGTAGTCATGTACGTAGTCTATAGAAGATCAGTTTCGATGGAATGTAGGTGACTGTGACGTGTCAATGTCTAAGAAACACGCTGTATTACCAGAAATATTGACTAAAAGAATATTTTGTTGTTAAGGACTTTTTTAGGTTTTGGTAGGTTTTATTTCACCTGATGGCATCCTTCATATCTGCAACTACTGTGTGACCACAAGTAATGATTCCGCAACTCCAATGTACAATGACTGTCAATACTTATATATATACTGTAATATTGCTACAGTAACTGCATCAACGTGTTACATTCTTGCCTTGACTACAGTCACTTTTAAAAAAATAGTCATTAACCACGCCCATTTTGTCATAATCAGCATAAGCCCGGCCCATTTTGTCGTAATCAGCATAAGCCACGCCCATTTTGTCATAATCAGCATAAGCCACACCCATCTCACTACACAGTTGTGCTATGGACTGTAGGATCACAATGAATGAATACTTGTGTGTACTAGTGTTGTTCCTAGACTGTATGGTGCGCTGCACTTGTGACAGGGATGAAGTGATTTGGGTGCTTGTGTGCATGTTTGTCGCTTCTCTCTCTTGTTCAGGAGACCAGCAGTACCAGTTGTCGCAGTTCACACACATTTCTCCTGCGCTGAAGGATTTCAAATTTGACATGGAAGACATCTTTGCTCCATTCTCCCTCTCGGTCCGATCTGTGAAGCTTTGATTAAGCCTACTCCATGGGGGTGTGTGTGAACGTGATGGCCGAAATAAACAATTCAATCAGTAAACTTTATAATAACATGTTGATCCCAATTTAGGTATCTGTGCATGTTTGTGTGTATGTTTTTAAGCCATTGTAACTTTGTTATCAAATTTATATGGCATTATTGTGATGTGCATGTATCGATGCTATTATGCCAGGAATTTTCCAATATCATCGTCATTAATTTAAGCAGAGTGCAGGCTTTGTGAATTGCATGGTTTGGCGAGTCTTAAGAAAAGTGCACTAAGTTAGTCTTTGTTCAAGGGGATGTTTGCTGTAACTGGTGGAATAATCATATATGATAGCTTTAAATTTTGCCTGTCCATATAGTGACCATGGAATAATATAATATTTGTATGTTATAATCATTATTAATAAAGAATAATTTAATTAGAAAACTATACAAAGATGTCTGGATACTGATATTCACATAACCATGCAGATATGTACTTCTTAGACAAACCTGTAATTGTTCAGAAAGGCTACCTGCATGCTCATGGCCATGGAGACCACTGTAGGCTGCTCCATGGAACACCTCAGTGATGCTAATGCACCTCTGTATAAGGAATACCTGTCTAAAGACACCATCACTTGGTCCCTAGCCTTGAGTGGTCGTTGGCAAGTAGAATCCCTATATGGCTGGGGCAGAAAAAATAATTTTTCACGGGGATTGCATGACATGCGAAAAATTAATTGTTTGTCATACATATGTAATGGATTGGATAGCACAATTAAACCCAATTTACAATATGATCCAGAAATTCAGAATCTACATAATATTGAGCAAGTTCGACTTAAAAAAATTACGTAACTTGAACAAGTTTGACTTGAAAAAAATAACGTAATTTTTCTCTACTGCCTTTCATGCTTTCCTATATTGGGTTAATGCCCCTTGATATGTGTATATAAGTGTGCCGGCCCAGTTACGAATGAACTATTTAGTAGATATTCCACCCTACACCGAATATCTATGACTAATTCAACAAATGAATTCACAGGTTCCAACCCCTAACGCAGGATTTACACATTGAAGTAGCATTCATCTTGACCAGCAATTAGCATACCCCTTACAAGATCTGCACCTTCGGCAGTTCAGCTCTACAAATAGACAGAAGATAACACAGACATCCTTCTCCCTTCTTTGGACAAAATTCCAACCAAGCAGAGGTTTCTTGGAATCAAAATGTTTAGTGTTGTCCATATTACAATGTCCCAACAATTCCCATACTGTATAGGGGGAGGGGGAGGGAGGTGTGGGAGTGGATTGATTGAAATGAGTACTGCACAGTGTGTATTAGTCTAGTTGTTTGTCCCATACTCAACACCCTGCAGGGGAAAAGTATGGGGCTAGAAACTATGTAGGTGCATGCCAGTGGGAGTTATAATATATGTATTGCTCTAGTCCATATTGAGGACACACACAACATAGCCGTCTGTATTCATTGCATGCTAGCTCATAGCCCCAAGACTACAAGTTGGATTTCACAAAGTCAGTGATGCTCTTTGAGGTGCTTGCCCATCGTAGACAGTCTCAGAACTGCCATGGAACACTTTAGTGATGCTGATGCACCGGCCTCTGTTGAGCCAGGCTGAATAAGGACCACCTGCCCACAAAGATAACCATCACTTGGTTCCTTGATCATGTTGACAAGCTTCAAATCTCTAGTTGGGGCCAGAAAAAAAATATTTATGGAAACTACCATTACTTACAATTTGTTTGTCATACAGTATATATGCAATGGATACGAAAAGGGACAATTAAACATAGTTACAACACGACCCGCGACTATACGCTACTGGTGTCTTACCCGCCTTCTTATCACACACGATAAGCGCTCCCAATTTCTGCCCAGCCCAGCCAGTCGATAAAGGCGGAATCTCGGTGTTTTCCTGGCTAGCGGAAACGGCGGGTTAATCTCACTAACGGAAACGGGCTAACTTACACTAACTCCATCGGCGGTGTTATTCTAACTAGCGGAAACGAGCTAGCTTATTACACTAGCTCCATCTTTCCTGCACTTGAACGTTTTCTTAATACCTGCTTGGCCAACCTCCTCGCACTCAACGCCGCGGATATGCAGCCTACATCAGAAGGAATCACCATTTCAAGTTCCGAATACGCACCTGGTTCCTCCATGCGTTCAACTCACAACACCTCGGCCTGTGAACTGGGTACGCCTTACAGGATCTGCACATTCGGCAGCTCATGTACTCCTCTCGCCGTCTCCCCCTGCACTCCTCGCTACCTTGTCAAACTCAACAAATGGACAGAAAATCATACGGACATCGTTCTCCCTTCCTTAAAAGAAATTACACCCGTTCTACCAGAGACTCCAACAGCAGTACAAAGATCACATTCATCATTCTATGCTACAAGACAATATCAAGTCTAACAAATGTATTACGGGAACCTTATAACAGTATTATAATACGTACACACTGTCTTATTAATGCTCCAAGTTAATATTAATCATTATATCTGACTGAATCTCATTGTTCATAACAGTCCTATAATCATACTGATTTTTGTATTGAACAAGCTCATGATCACTTCAATGGCATACACCATTGAAGTGCATGGGATTGTGTGCATGTCTTGTATGTTTTATATTACAGTAAAAACCCTCTATATTCCATACACCTTGCATGGGACCCATGCATTACTATGGCAAAGCATGGAGAGTCATTT
>CAUJGJ010000085.1:665200-670200 GCA_963170055.1 Halisarca cf. caerulea
TGTGTGTGTGTGTGTGTGTGTGTGTGTGTGTGTGTGTGTGTGGTGTGTGTGTGTGTGTGTGTGTGTGTGTGTGTGTGTGTGTGTGTGTGTGTGTGTGTGTGTGTGTGTGTGTGTGTGTGTGTGTGTGCATGCATGTGTGTGAGTGAGTATGCATTAGTGAGTCATTGTGTACAGACCAGTGTTGTGGTAATGGTAATTAGTAATTGTAATCAATTGTAATTAGGTATACATTTGCCTGTAATAGTCATGTAATTGTAATGGAGCTGTTTTAGTCTCAGATATTCAGAGTAGTTGTAATAATATTGTAGTTGGTATTCTTTTACTATTTGAATCAAATTACACAATTACCATGCGACTACTCTGATGTGCAATAACGTTTGAAAGCATCCAAGAATAAATCTGTAATTAGTAATTGTAATTGCAATTGTAGAAATGTAGTTGCAATGGTGATTGATTACTTTAGTGGAGATCTGTAGTGGTAATGGTAATCGGACTGCTTTAATACCGAGATAATTGCAATGGTAGCTGATTGTGATACCCCTGTAATGGCCACAGCACTGGTACGTACATACATACATGTACATGTGCCTAAACACTCACCCCTCGAACTGGGTCCAGACTGTTTCTTCATGTACGAGACAATACCAGCTGTTGATGAACAAAAAACACAAATCAACAAACATAAAAAAGATAAAGACTCACAACGCATGCATTAAGTAAAACATGTTTAATGTAATTATTGTCTGGCTAAACATACATGGAATTGCCCCTAAACGTGAGCAAAACAAGAAGGGTGTACACAGTCAAACCTCTTCACAACAACACCACCGGTTCCACTACAACATGCTCCTGTACAGTCGAACCTCTCTACAGCAACACCACTGGTTCCACTACAACATGCTGCTATAACCAAGTTGTTGTAACCAGTACATTTTGTACAGAGACCAGTGAAACAGTTCCCAACATGTGCGCAAGTGTGTTGTATTCGACAAACCATTGAACAAACAGTAATCACTAGACAAAGAGTAACCATTGGACAAACAGTAACCACTGGGCAAACAGCTACGAACAATGTGTGTACAGTGAACCTGTTATTCAGGACACTTGAAAATCTGGACACCTGTATAAACTGGATATTAGGTGTGGACATTAGGTTATGGTCCCAAATGCCCATACACATAAGTATGACATATTGTGGCAACCCTGGAAAATCAGAACACCTCTGCAATCACGACACTTTTGGCGGTCCCCAAGGTGTCCGCATTATACAGGTTCCATTGTATGCAATGGCTATACATCATACGATGTATGTACATATGTATGTACCACTCGGTCCGATACAGTGTTGATAGTGACAAGCAGTTACCTACCAGCCTGTCTGGGTCCTCCGTAATCTGAAGACATTTCACCTCCTCTGAATATTTTTAGCGTTGGGTATCCACTGACTCCAAATTTCTGGCAGGTGTCGCTGTTGGCAGTGCAGTCCACCTGGAACAGGATTTAACAGGAAAGATTGGGGTGAACAGGAAATAACCCATACATGCAAGCACTCACATGCACACACACACACACACACACACACACACACACACACACACACACACACACACACACACCTTGGCCAAGGGAACAGGAGGGGCTGCAGCCTTGAGTTCGGTGGCAGCTTGTTCATACTCTGGGGCCAGTTTCTTACAGTGACCACACCTGACAGAACACGGTATACAGTTTAGCAAGAGCACAGTTATCACACATCCTGGCAACTTTGTCTCAAAATACCACAAAACAGAATAAGCAAGAAAATAAACAACTTATCTGATACCACGGAATAACGTTAATGCATAGCTATCTAGTATCATATAAATACTCAAACCCCTACGATATTGTAAACACCCTTCAATCTATGCTTCAATGGGATTGAAAATACTCTTTCCTACACTCCAATACAGCAAAAATTTGCAGGTGCTAATAAACATTGGCACATATTGTAGCGCCAAATGACAAGTTTTTCCTCAACGCGAAAGCAACGAATTGGTTGGCTGTGCGGTCTCACCATGGCGCGAAGAATTCCACCAAAATAATGTCGTGTTCAGCCACGCTTTCCGCAAAGTCATCATCAGTGAATTCCAAAACGTCACTGGCTTGTGCTAGAGCACCACAGAGTAGGACAAAGGCAGCTACCCCGGTCACTTTCATTGCTTTCTTTATTTCCCTTTTCACACAAAAGGTTCTGAGCGGTCTTAGTGTACTGCGGTACATATGGCGAGTTGTGGAGCAATTTGATTGGCCAAAACCAAATGACGTCATAAGCCGCAACCCAAGTCATAAATATTAAACAGCTGGCCATTATTTGCATGAATTATAATTAATTTTACTACTATTAACTTAATTATACATTAATTACATATAAGGACTCGATCCACATAATATTATACTGTATATACCTCCAGTTATATAGGGTTAAGCGGGGTGACTTGGGACACATGGGTATAACTTGGGACAGAGCGTGTATCTTTTGCTATGATTAAACTGCCCAGCCATAGTTGGTATTGCTGAATGCCCAATTCAGGGAGACATTACTGATCAAAAATTGTACCTGCAGCTTACTATTGACACTGCATTTACTCGGTCGTTCCAAGTTACCCACCCATTCAAAGTTACCCCGCCTTACCCTACTACATCTGTACGCATAAAAGCAATTCAAAATTTTGACTGTTGAAAATAACAGAATGACTATATTCGTCCGGCACACGCATGCAGTATTTCGTCATCAATACACACACACGATGTTGGAATGTTGCATAACATTTGTGAAGTTGCACAACAGGTTAGGGTTATAGGACTTGGGTTGGGATTAGCGATTGCGTAGTTTCTGCCAGTTCAATATCCACCGGGTAAAAATAAATAATTTACAGTTGCAATTATAATTCTTCAATCTCCATGCAGCTCAATGCAGGCCAGGTGAGTTGAATATACGCATGCAACATAACATTCACTATAATATATATGTTTAAATTAGTGTAACCTTTTGTAACAAATTAATGGACTGCATGCTTTGGTATGTGGGTCTGAATGGATTGCTATAATATATTATGAACATATTAGGGCCTCTGAATAGTGGAAACCCCTTAAATTATAGCAGACAGATTTCTAGTTCCCGACGAGTCCATTATAAAGAGGTTCACTATATTATTTCTTATTGTGTTCCTGTTTATTAGGAAGTCGATCTGCTATTGGAGTTTCCACTGCACATAGCCAACAGTACATATCATAGAACTATTACAGACGAGTGAAGTTGTGATTCTCACTTCATCACCAAAAATACAATGCATTATTCATCAGTAAAAAGTCACACAAGTTATTATAATACATAATAGGCCACAATACGAAAGCCTCCTACAGTGAGGTACATGTAATAATATACGTATGCATTGGTAGGCACATGACAAGAACTATCACAAACATCTGAACAACAGGTTTTAGCACACAACAAACAAAACAGTACAAGACAACAGACAGACAGTCTTGTAAACATAGAATTATATTCAAAGATTTTACTCATCACCATGACAACAAAAAATGGCCAAAAACTATAAAGTGATTGGAAGATTGTGAACTGCTTTTTCGACAGTTGCTCCGAATTTCCTGAGGAATTTGGCCAATTCTCTCTTTGCAATTGCCCTGACTACCGCAGGCGGGGCCCAGCCTCCTGGGTTTACTGAGAGAGGAAGAAGAACAACAGATGGTGTTAACACCAAACACAAGAGGCTGCTTCGACACCAAATACAACCATGAGTAATGGAAAGTATAATATATAGACACAGAGATGGCCAGAACAGGAATAAATCACACCCACACATTACATGATGTCTACAGGCACAAGCAAAGCACCAGTTAATATAGAGTCAGTGCATGACTACAATACCATGTGAAATATATGCACATGCACGCATGCATGCATGTACACACACATGCACACACACACACACACACACACACACACACACACACACACACACACACACACACATAAACACACACACACACACACACCACTCACACACACACACACACATACACATACACACACACACACACACACACACACACACACCACTCACACACACACACACACACACACATACACACATACACATACACACACACACCCTCCCCTCACACAACACATACACTCTCCTCTCTCTCTCACATACACCCTCCCCCACACACTCCTCTCTCTCTCACACACACACCCTTTCCACACACACATAACCTTTCCTCACACACCACACACACACACACACGTACGTACACTTTCCTCTCTCTCACACACCCTCCCCCCACACCCTCCTCTCTCACACACACACACCCTTTCCACACATATGTACACTCACCATTGGCTGCGTACATCATTTTACATGATACATTGTCTCGGGTCAGTTCCCCCTCCTTCCCCTCCTCCACTGGCTCCTCAGTCAGAGTTTGACATACCATCCCAACTTGAAGAGTAGCTCGAATTAGTTTACTTGAAATTGGGACTTTGCCGTGTTCTATTGAGAAGTTGCACACCATCCACGTTCGTCCGACCATGTTCTCCGGACGGGGTGCGTTGGGTAGAGTGCAAAGATGGGAGCAGAAGAGGGTCTCACGTTGTGTGGACGGCCACACACGCTTGTGCATTTGATGGAAGATGATGGTGTCTTCGGCTAACTGCTCTACCTGCTGAACAGATTCAAGTGTGCCTGTGGGGAGAGTGAGGGAGAGAGTGATGGTGAGGTGAGGGAGGGTGTGTGACAACAGTGTGAGGGAGTGTGAGAGAATGATGGAATGAGTGAGGATGAGAATGTGGGAAAAGGTGAGGGAGGGAGCGGGTAGAGAATGAAGGAGAGAAAAGAAAGTGAGGGGGTGAGGGAGAGGGTGAAGGGGTGAGGAAGGAGAGTGTGAGGGTGTGAGGGAAAGTTTGAGGGGATAAGGAGTGTGTGAGGGAAGTAAGGGAGAATGTA
>CAUJGJ010000085.1:690200-692700 GCA_963170055.1 Halisarca cf. caerulea
GTGTGTGTGTGTGTGTGTGTGTGTGTGTGTGTGTGTGTGTGTGTGTGTGTGTGTGTGTGTGTGATTAAAAACAAGCATGTATTTGTGATTACCATCTATGCTATTTAAATGACATATGCATTAGTTACGTATGTATGTATGTACGTATGTATGTATGTACGTATGTGTGTATGTACTTATTATATTTCATTCACTGTATGGTAGTCAGTGTACTGCTTACTGTATAATGTGCGTACACCCATGACTATCTGGTTCCCTGGCATATATATATGGCAGTTCTGCACATGTACATACATATATGTGTACGTATATGCATATGTATGTATGTACATATGTATATACCTGCATACCTACCATATGTACATTCATATGTATGTATGTATGTGTGCCTGGTACATAGTTGTTATGTATAGTCTTTTTGTTGTTGCATGTTTGGTTACTGTTGTAAATTGGCAGTGTTTGTACGTATGCACGTATGTATGTGCACGTACAAACACGTATGTGCATACGTCAATATGTTTGTGTGTGTGTGTGTGTGTGTGTACTAGGAGGTTCCGTTTATTGTCTTCTAGTGAGAGTATTCCGTTCATTCTCATTCTCATTGACTTGTCCAAAGCAACAAGGATGGCAAAATTTGCAATGACATCCAAAGATAAGGTACTGTGTGTGTGTGTGTGTGTGTGTGTGTGTGTGTGTGTGTGTGTGTGTGTGTGCATGCTTGTGTGTGCATCCAACTTGTGAATTTTCATGGCACTTGCCAAGTTACCCTGAAATTGGCCATTTTGGATGATGCAATCGTATAACTTTTGAGGGCTTTTGCTACCCATTCCTGCAATTCTTCAAAGAATTGCATCAGTGTACATATGTGTGACTCCTTCTCCCCCTCCTTTATTGCATCGTACACACTTAGAATTGCATCATACACACTTAGAATTGCATCATACACACTTAGAATTGCATCATAGGCACTTACTATTGCATCAGAGGCCCTCAGGCATGTGCTTATCTTGTTGTGAGGATATTCTGTGAGTCTGCACCCCTAAAATTCCATCTGATGTACGTACCTGTGGATATTGCATCATTTTACCTTGTGTGCACGTACATGTGCTTACCTACCATTACACCTACTTGCATACCCATGCATGGATAGTTCTCAGTGCTCCTTGACTTCATCCATTTTTTTGTATATGAACCTATGTATGTACATATGTTATATGTGATTATTACTCTATGAATTGATGCAAGCATGTGTGTATGTATGTGCATGTAGAGACAACTTGAAAGTAGATAATTCAGTTTGTCAGCATTCAGTGGTTTTTACGTACATGCCATATGGAGTGCATATATGTACATACATACATATGTACTGTATGTATATATGTACTGTATGTATTTATGTATGTATGTATGTATGTATGTATGTATGTATGTAGGTAGGTAGGTAGGTAGGTAGGTAGGTAGGTACCCTATATCGGGAAATATTCGCGAACATTAAATTTTGCAAATCAAGGTCAAATCTGGTAGGCAGAAAAGTTTGCGACTAAAAATTTAATGAGTCTCACCATAGATTGTCTATACCTATATCTTGGAACGTGTGCAGAAATATTCATGGAAAAAACATTCGCAAAAAAAGACGCGAATATTATTGTTTGCGAAAATTTCTCAATTTAGGATATGTACCGTGTTACTTCCTGTCCATTTGCCATTCAGGAGGAGGTTCAGCAAAATATTGGTACAGCGCTGGCGTACATCGGTCCATCACTCACTCTTGACACCCTCGTCACAGCTCTTGCGGTGGGGGTGGGGGTGATGTCGGGAGTGGAGAAGCTGGAGCTTGTTTGTTTCTTTGGATGTGCAACCATTCTTTCCAACTTTGTCGTCTTCATCTCTTTCTTCCCAGCCACACTTGCCTTGGCTATGGAGGTGTGTGTGTGTGTGTGTGTGTGTGTGTGTGCGTGTGTGTGCGTGCGGGCGGGCGTGTGTGTGTGCGTATGTGCGTGCATGTGTGTGCGTGCGTGTGTGCGTGTGTGTGCGTGTGTGTGTGGTGTGTGTGTGTGTGTGTGTGTGTGTGTGTGTGTGTGTGTGTGTGTGTGTGTGTGTGTGTGTGTGTGTGTGTGTGCATTTTCACTGGTTATGTAAGTTCACTTAAATTCGATCTTCTATCTGTGGTAGGTGTGTCCTAGCAACCCCACCTCCTATTGGAGACTCGATGACTTCCTCCGTGACATGCAAGAAGAGAAGAAGCAGGAACCAAATCCGGTTGTGCAGAGAGTGAAACTGATCATGTCGTTGGGTTTGGTTGCAGTTCACCTTCACAGCCACAGCGGCTTCCTGACTGAGATCACTGGGGTGAGGTTTCCGGAGGGATTCTCGTGGTCGGCCTCACACACTGCCGAGGTTGCAGCTGACCACATCGAGCTGGTTCCATTTCACCAATACCTCCTCTGGAAATTGCTACACTTGAGCAATGGACAGGTGAGACCGTTTTTGATATTATGTA
>CAUJGJ010000085.1:697700-700200 GCA_963170055.1 Halisarca cf. caerulea
ATTTTCTTCATTATATCAAAAATTCACTATAACCAGTTACACTTTCATAGTAGAACATTCACTGGGTCACATGAGGTTATTCACTGTACATGTATCCAGAAATTCGCTGTAAAAGGAGATTTCTTTATAACGAGTTTCCACCGTATTATATATGCTATAAGACTGTCTGCATGGACGTCCATTTCAGCAGCTATTGTTGCATGTTTCGTTTTGGATTTAAGTGAAAAAATTGAGTGCATGAAATCCTTTCATTAAAAGTAGAGAATACTGATTAATTATAACCGGTGACATGGGCATAGCAATGAGGAGAACACTTTGTAATTTAGTGCTCATGCACACACGTTAAGTAAATCATGCAGTGAATAATTATTATTATAAATAGTCCAAGAATAAATGAAATTCACTTTATCTGCAATCATGCAATGAATTTTAATTATAAAAAAATAATATAGGATAATATAATAAAAGCAATACCAATAAAATCCACCTTAAAAATTGCATGATAAGATAATCATGGTCCACTGAACATTATTCTATCTATTTCTGTGACAAGAGTCAAAGTTCTGCAAACTCCTAGCTTCTTCTTGATCACATGGGACAGTCAATGGATGGTGCTGTGAGAAGTGGCGGAGGGAAAGGGAGTCATTTGAGGATGCATATACTACAACAGTCACTGTATGCACAATACAACACATCTACGCACCCAGCATACACGCACATATTACACATGTATGCATAACATTTCTAAAATACACATAACAGCATAATCATAAAATACTTGTGTGCAATCAAAATTCACGTGTTCATGTAGTCTCGGAACCGGACCCACCACGTTCTGTGACGTCATACATAAGCCGCGAAGCCCACTTCGCAGCGTACATATGACATCACAGAGTGTGGTGGGTCTGATTCCAAGACTAGTGTTCATGCATCATGTGTATGCAGCTGACAGTGATAATAGAATAGCAGAAAACTGCGATGACATTCATAAGCATGCCACGCAAAATGACAGTGTACCTCCATCCACGGCATACATGCACGTAGTTTACCACACATGCATACATTGAATAGAGCATTATTGACATGGATGACCTACTCATCAACACTTGAACGAGTGTACATACGTATACATACACACCAAAACCACATGAACATTATGTCATATATACATACACTAACATAATAATAATAATAATAATAATAATAATAATACTTATATTGCATGTCCGTTTGTGATTGTTGTTGTATATCTGTGTGTTTAATAAATTTATCATTATGTCGTAATAATTTTTTTTTTTTCATTTTATGTTGTCTGTAATAATAATCTGTGTTTAGTAATTTCCGTTTGTGTTTGTGACTAGCATATTATAATAATAATAATAATCTGTGGGCCTGAGAGTTGGAGCACCTCTGTGTCAGCCTCACACCTGTGCCCATTGTGGTAAGGGGGTGGACCAGTTTGGTAGACACAGCCTTAGTTGCAAGTCCAGTCAGCGGAGGAGGTCTCGTCACCAAGCTATCAATAACATTGTCTTGCACTCTCTTGCATCTGCCAACATCCCTTCCAGACTGGAACCATCTGGACTTCATCGCTCGGATGGCAAACGTCCAGATGGGGTATCTCTGGTTCCTTGGTCTGCAGGAAAATACCTTGTATGGGACGCTACATGCGTTGACACATTCTGTCCATCCAACCTCCAACAATCTAAAGATGTGTCTGGGGGCGCAGCTGCCAAGGCTGAAGGAGTGAAGACCAGCAAATACTCCCATCTCGATAGGGTTTACAATTTTCAGCCCATTGCTTTCGAGACCTGTGGTAGCATGGGGCCATCATCTGAGGCCTTTCTGAGGGACTTGGGGAGGAGGCTGAGGATGGCTACAGGAGAGCCAAAGTCATACACCTACTTACTTCAGCGACTCTCAGTTGCCATCCAGGTTGGGAATGCTGCCAGTGTGATGGGAACGCTTCCATCTGATTCCCAGGACATTGATTTTGATGTTGATTGACGCCTGTCCCCCTTTATTTTGTTTGAATTATTATTTATTTATATATGGTGCATGTGTATGTGTTAGAGTATGTGTTAGAGTATGTGTTAGAGTATGTGTTAGAGTATGTGTTAGAGTATGTGTTAGAGTATGTGTTAGAGTATGTGTTAGAGTATGCGTTAGAGTATGACATTATTATTATATCATAATAATAATAATAATAATAATAATAATAACCATCCTTGGCCACTCTCTTGCCATCCCCAAACTTCTACACATCTTGCGTACATCTCCAGCCTTCTCATCACCACGACTGTCATCCTGGGATAATCTACTGGTGTCCATCGTTTCCAGAATTGTTAATATCGATTTTCATCCTGATGATCCATCCTGGCTGCAAGCCACGCTTCCTATAGGTTCTGGTGGTCTAGGCATCAGGAGTGCCTCCTATCTTGCACCTTCTGCCTTCTTGGCCTCGGCTGATGGAGCCTCCAAGCTTATGCACCATCTTCTT
>CAUJGJ010000085.1:705200-707700 GCA_963170055.1 Halisarca cf. caerulea
GTGTGTGTGTGTGTGTGTGTGTGTGTGTGTGTGTGTGTGTGTGTGTGTGTGTACGTGTGTGTGTGTGTGTGTGTGTGTGTGTGTGTACGTGTGTGTGTGTGTGTGTGTGTGTGTGTGTGTGTGTGTACGTGTGTGTGTATGTGTGTGTGTGTGTGTGTGTGTGTGTGTGTGTGTGTGTGTGTGTGTGTGTGTTAGTGTTGGTGTGCATGTGTGTGTCTTGCTGTATGCCATGTTTGTTTGTTTTTCCAGTGATAATTTAGAATGGAAATTGGAATTTTGAATTGGGTATGAGAACTGTGGGGTACATTGGGAATGTAAACCTGTTTGGCGGGCTTATGGTTTCCAGGTGATGTTGTTTAGATAGGAACCATCCTGCGACTGAGCAGAGGGAGCTGTGTAAACATGTTTACACTATGGGATGCACATACATGTAATATTGTATAATATTATGACATTGTGTATATAATATTATACTGTATTATAATATGCAGTAATGTTATTCATAGTTCTTCATCTTTGATGGTTGGACTTCTACTATCCAGTCCCCATGCTTCCAATGCACAGCGAAACCTCTCTAAGCCGACACTCAATGAGGCTTGAAAGAAATGTCAGATTAGGAGGTTGTTGGATTATGGAGTGACTCTTTGCATACTTTAGTATGGTGACTGTATATACCTCATGAGATGGTCAGATTAGAATGTCGGATTACAGAGGTGTTGGGTTGCAGAGGTTTCACTGGACTGGCATCAATTCTTCATGACAGCATAGTTTGACCCGAGGTGTCCCAGCGAGGCCATAATTATGAAGTATGAGATTTAACGCCACTTGAGATTTCATTTAGAGAGTGTAGAAATTTCACTGCATTGGGGACTCCTCAGTTTAACCCATTGTACACACACTTATTTGAACTCTATCAATAGTCTGACTATATCTTGTATTTAAATCGAAATCACCCACTGTTTTGATTATACTTATTGAGAGCCTCACATACCACACACTTTGGATTTTGTATGATTACTCAAACATCTTCAGCTAATTTTAATGTTTATTAAAACTGTATGTACTTGAATATTGTACGTACTCAACTGATCTATGGTACATGCTGTGCTGTGCACTTCTTCCTTCACAGACGTTCCTCAAGACCAGGTACATTCGTTTCCTTTTCAAAGCGGCAGACCCTCCAGAGATCAAAGTCACGCCTACTGTAAGTTACCGCCTACTGTAACTTTCATATGTTATCGTTTAAAAACTGTTGTTGGTAGTTCTTTATTGAAAGTGATATGTTTAATAAATTAATTGATGTCATTTATTAACCTCATTCAGTTATTATTATTTGTTCTGTATGCATGTTTTTTATAGTACTGATAATGTTTGTGTTGTATATATAGTGATTAAATTGATGTTCCTGATTGCTTGAATGTTTTGCAATGTTCCTGATGTATTGAGAAAAGGCTTGAACGGCTAGGTAGCATTATAATCAATGATCTTGACTTTCTGATGTATTGTCTAACAAGACTCCCCCCCCCCCCCCCCCGAGCCTCCTTTTGGATAATTTCTAAAATTAATGAAGGCTTGAATGCTGAATTCATTGATAGTAGTGGTTCCTTGCTGTATCATAGTTAGGGATGAGGGGAATGTGCTGGCATAGGGTTGGGAGTAATAGGTGGAGTTTCCATTTTACAGGTGCAGTTCGGGAATAACCAGAGTTTTATACTAGCATACTCAATGCCAAGTGGTTTAAAAGTGGCTACCAACAGCTCAACTAGTATACTCTGAGTACTATAGGGAGTGTAATTGGTCTCCAGAGTCTGTTAGTGCAAGTAGTAGTTCTGAATTCCTATGCAGTACTATTGTGGTATCCATGCTGTGTGACTGTACGGGGTACTATTGTGGTAACCATGCTGTGTGACTGTGGTACTATGGTGTTTGCTTGAATGTTTTAAAGGAATAGTCGGTAAATTTGAAAGCAGAATGGGATTGAGCCTTGAGCACAGGAACATAACATAACTGGAGCCTTTTAGAGCATATTCCCCTCATCTTTTGATCGTAATGACAATTTGTGTAATTTAGTCATCGTTGAGTGGTAATTACTTCCTGATTTTAGAGAATCTTCAGTATTGCGCAACTGCGTGTGAGTGCCATTTGCAGCTGTAACGGTTTCGCTTCCGAATGTCTGCAAGATCCTGTCACTAAAGAATATGTCTGCCAGTGTCAGGCCAACACATGTGGTAATGACTGCAGCAGCTGCTGTCCAGAATTTTCCAGCTTCCAGTTCAAATCTTTTGACAGTGGAAATGGAACTGGTTGTACAGGTGTGTGTGTGTGTGTGTGTGTGTGTGTGTGTGTGTGTGTGTGTGTGTGTGTGTGTGTGTGTGTACGTGTGTGTGTGTACGTGTGTGTGTGTGCGTGTGTGTGTACGTGTGAGTGTGTGTGTGTGCATGTGTGTGTGTACGTGTGTGTGTGCGCGCGTGTGTGTGTACGTGTGTGTACATGTGTGTGC
>CAUJGJ010000085.1:710200-712700 GCA_963170055.1 Halisarca cf. caerulea
ACACACACACACACACACACACACGGGCGCGCGCGCGCACACACACAAACACACACAACTCTAACACACAATCCTCTACACATGTATTGTGTACATATGTGCACATGTACCACATCTCCCACCTCCCTCCTGCAGCTGCAAGCTGGGGTACAAAGGTGTGAAATGCGATGAAAACTCAGATGAATACTTTGGCTTTCCTGATGCCAATCCCTGCAACTGTGACATCCGAGGTAGTGAGGACAACGTGTGTGACAAGACCACAGGAGAGTGTACCTGCCGGACTGGTGCAGTGGGGAGGGAGTGTGACCAGTGTGAGGTGAGGGTGACCAGTGTGAGGTGAAGAATAAGTGTGATACTGAGGTGTACGCACGTATGTGTTGTGTGTGTGTGTGTGTGTGTTGTGTGTGTGTGTGTGTGTGTGTGTGTGTGTGTGTGTGTGTGTGTGTGTGTGTGTGTGTGTACATGCATGTATGTGTACACCCATACATGCATGTATGTGTACACCCATACATGCATGTATGTGTACACGTATACATGTTTACACTCATGTACATACATATGAATGCATGCATTCCAGTAATCTCATAACACATAGTCCACTAATCTACACATTACCCACCCCATGCTTGTCATCTCCCAACCACTCCAGGACGGCACCTACCCGTCCCTGCAAGGTGGTTGTGCTGCGTGTGAGTGTGACCCACTGGGAGCCGTCAGCCTGAACTGTACCATCAACGGGCGCTGCATTTGTAAGGAGGGTGTGGGCGGGCAGGACTGTGAGAGCTGTCGCCCTGGTTACTGGAACTTTGGAGAAAATGGCTGCACACGTAAGCAAACATTTGATAAATATTACTATTACAGTAGAACTTGCTCAGTAAGTACCTAGTTTAATACATACTCCTGGATAGTACGTACTCCTCATTCTGTCCCTGTGTATACCTCATGTACATAAACCAACCCTGATAGTAAGTACCTGGTTCAGTACATACTCCTGGATAGTACGTACTCCTCATTCTGTCCCTGTGTATACCTCATGTACACAAACCAACCCTGATAGTATGTACCTGGTTTAGTACATACTCCTGGATAGTAAGTACTCCTCATTCTGTCCCTCCTATACATCAGTACATAAATCTGTCCTGATAGTAAGAACTTCTGGTAGGAAGCTCTGATTTTATCTTCCCTTCAAGGTACTTGCTAAGCAAGGTGTGCTGTATTACCTCTTTCAACCATCGCTGATGCTACATTCCTGTTGCCACTTTCATCACAGTTAAATTTCTTGTTCCAAAATCATATAGTTGCTTTTAGAATGTTTACGATTGTTGTCCTAGTATCACAAGACCCATTTCCATTTCAGCCTGCAACTGTACTCTAACTGGGACTGACCCCAGACAGATTTGTGACACTTTGAGTGGAGACTGTGTGTGTGTTGCCGAACACATGGGAGAGAACTGTGGAGAATGCAACACCACAAGACTACACATTTCCACAGATGACGGATGTGAAAGTGAGTGTTTGTGTGTACAGCATGTTTGAGTGTTTGTGTGTACAGCATGTTTGTGTTTGTTTGTGTGTACAGCATGTTTGTGAGTGTTTGTGTGTACAACATGTTTGTGAGTGTTGGTGTGTACAGCATCTTGTGTGTATGGGTGTGTATGCCATCAAGCATACATCAGTGTCTGTAGGTCTCCTGGTTAAACTCCTCCTTCTTGATGTGCACTTTTTTCTCTCCACTCTGAAATACTTCACACACGCACACATCCATGTACACACACACACACACACACACACACACACACACACACACACACACACACACACACACACACACACACACACACACACACACATACACACACAAACACACACACACATACACAGTATGTGGAGACTGTGTTGATCCACTGGTGAACACTACCAACATCATCATCAACCTCCTGAACAAGACCATAGAACTGCTCCCCAATCTAACCATAAGAATAGGACCATTTGATCTGGTGTACATTGAGAAGAACGCATCGTTCTTTGCCAGTTTTCTTGAGATTTGGGCAAGAGATGTCCAGTCAATAGAAGCTGCCCTTGGACTCCGTGAAGACCTTCCACCTGTAGGTTGCTGTGTGTGTGTGTGTGTGTGTGTGTGTGTGTGTGTGTGTGTGTGTGTGTGTGTGTTTGTGTATTTGTATGTGTGTTTGTGTGTTTGTGTGTGTGTGTTTGTGTGTTTGTGTGTGTGTATTTGTGTGTGTGTGTTGTGTGTGTGTGTGTGTGTGTGTGTTTGTGTGTGTGTGTGTGTGTGTGTGTGTGTGTGTGTGTGTGTGTGTGTTTGTGTGTGTGTGTGTGTGTGTGTGTGTGTGTGTATGTGTGTGTGTGTGTGTGTGTGTGTGTGTGTGTGTGTGTGTGTGTGTGTGTGTGTATGTGTGTGTGTGTGTGATATACATACGTATGTACTGACTCATGCCTTGCTCTCGGTAGATCCCCGGATCGTTTGTACTGGACATTCGAC
>CAUJGJ010000085.1:722700-737700 GCA_963170055.1 Halisarca cf. caerulea
CCTAGAGCTCAGTCTGACTAATGGAATAGTTATGCTGCAAATAAGGGATAGGAATGAAGGGAAAAACGAAACACTTTATTTTCTTCTACATGCAGAGTGAGTTCAGAATCCTCTCAGTCATCATTAACGCATGCACACGTACACACACACACACACACACACACACACACACACACACACACACACACACACACACACACACACACACACACCAATGCACACATGTGCACTCCTGTCATATCTTATCTTCACACAATTGTAGGCAGTTTGAGTTGGCAATAAAGCAGTTTTATTACCCAAGTTTGGGCATCATCCTGTTTGTGGAGGAGAGGGGCGTGTCGCCACGAGTGATCTTTTCATTTCAGAACTACTTTAGGGAAACCACAGACACCCAGGTCTGGTTTGGGGGCTACAGGGAGGATATTGCAGACAGTCTGAGGAGACGGAATAACGAGGAGTAAGCCATAATTTCTGCTGTGTATGTTGTATGTTGAGTCACGTTTTTACCAGGCTGCACTCTCTGGCAGTCGAGCCCATGGATAGTGAACTAATTCTTGTGTATTAGAACCTTGATAATCCGACACTCTGTGGGAAGCAAGTAACATTCAGTATACAGTGGGACCTTGATAATCTGACACTCTGTGGGCAACAAGTAACATTCAGTATACAGTGGAACCTTGATAATCTGACACTCTGTGGGCAACAAGTAACATTCAGTATACAGTGGAACCTTGATAATCTGACACTCTGTGGGCAACAAGTAACATTCAGTATACAGTGGAACCTTGATAATCTGACACTCTGTGGGCAACAAGTAACATTCAGTATACAGTGGAACCTTGATAATCTGACACTCTGTGGGCAACAAGTAACATTCAGTATACAGTGGAACCTTGATAATCTGACACTCTGTGGGCAGCAAAATTGTGTCAGATTACAGAGATTGTTGGATTACGGAGTGACTCTTAGCAGTGTTTCCCCCAGTGTGTCTGGAACACGGTGCAGCACCTGTTGCTTTTCTAGCAGCGAACTTTAAAAAGAGCTGAATAATCATTGTGATGCTGAAAACTCTTCTGCCAGTAGTGTAATACTGCAGAATGACAATATTCTATACCCCCCAACATCTTTTCCTTCATAAAGAACATGAGTGTACAGTAAAACAGATGGCAATGAATTGTCTGGAACCCCTGGCACCCTGTTGCCATTTCTGTGGGAAACACTGTATTAGCATACTTAAATATGGTGACTGTGCCTCATAAGACGGTCTGTTTAGAGTGGATTCGCTGTACAGCACCTAGGTCTAATTTTTGTCTGAGATTTTACTTGCAAAATTGTGTCAGATTACAGAGATTGTTGGATTACGGAGTGACTCTTAGCAGTGTTTCCCCCAGTGTGTCTGGAACACGGTGCAGCACCTGTTGCTTTTCTAGCAGCGAACTTTAAAAAGAGCTGAATAATCATTGTGATGCTGAAAACTCTTCTGCCAGTAGTGTAATACTGCAGAATGACAATATTCTATACCCCCCAACATCTTTTCCTTCATAAAGAACATGAGTGTACAGTAAAACAGATGGCAATGAATTGTCTGGAACCCCTGGCACCCTGTTGCCATTTCTGTGGGAAACACTGTATTAGCATACTTAAATATGGTGACTGTGCCTCATAAGACGGTCTGTTTAGAGTGGATTCGCTGTACAGCACCTAGGTCTAATTTTTGTCTGAGATTTTACTTCGTTGCAGTGAATTTGTGACAGTTTGGGAAATTCTCCGCGTTCTCTTCATTTTATTATGTAACTCTATTACAGTGGGCCTGCCTATAAGCCAGTACCTCTATAGAGCAGCACTCGCCTAAACTGGCCAAGACTCTCTGTCACTCAACATTATTTTTATACCATACAAACTGACCTTTATAATCCAGCAACCTTCCAATCCAGCACTGCTTTCATTCCTCAATGGGCGCCAGATTATGCCTCTCCTGCGAAACCTCTCTAATCCAGCACTCAATGGGACCTGGAAAAAGTGTGGATTACATAAGATGTTGGATGAGAGAGAATGTCGGATTACAGAGTTTTCACTACATTTCATTTCTTCACCTTAAACGTGACATCTTAATTTTGTGTCCATTGTATTGTTTGAAAGGTTAGGACATTCATTCGGTTTACCTACTACGTTTACGTAGTATATAGTGTCTATGATGTTCCCGAAGAAGACAGTTAAGACTTGATAAAAATACAGTTTATTCTACTTTTCTTCTTAATCTTGAAACACACACACACACACACACACACACACACACACACACTGCAGGTTGTACGAACCTGTAGTGACCTCATCATTCAGAGGATCTGTGAAGGTGGAGATGCAGGGACCAAACCAAGCTGCCACACAGGACGTTTTCACGACCTCATTCCGCACATTCAGAGAACACTACATCAACTCAGAGTTCCAGCGAGGTGTTTCTCGGACAGCCATCAAAACCGTGAGGCATTCGTGTGTATGTGTGTGTGTATGTGTGTGTGTGTGTGTGTGTGTGTGTGTGTGCGTGTGTGTGTGCATGTACACTTGCAAAACTCTTCAACAGTATTTGAGACACCACAGTTGTATCCTTTGAAGCAGCTGAAGTCCTGGCATTATCTGTGGACTAGAAACAGCTGCTGTTCAACTATCTTGCCTCTGTTCAAATCTACAGTCTTTTTTTGGATGTTGTTTACTTTTTCAGCATCTATTTTTAACTTCTTCTTTTTTGCATTATCTTTCTGAAAGTGGAATATTTCCTTTGTTTACTATTTCAATTCCTATTTTCATTCCATTCCCATTTGATCTATTTCCATTCCCATTTGATCTATTTCCATTCCCATTTAACTCATGCATTTCCATTCTCATTCCCAGCAATATGTGGACCTTATTGGCTTCACTGGCCAATCCTTCCTCATGTACAATGACACCATGCTAAGAGGCCTCATCAACATCCAGGAGTACAGACCGTCAAAGTTGGTGGATTCGTACGCTCTTCAGTTCAGAACGGACAGACCTGAGGGTGGTGTTCTCTTCCATGCTACTGTGAGTGTGTGTGTGTGTGTGCGTGTGTGTGTGTGTGTGTGTGTGTGTGTGTGTGTGTCTGTGTGTGTGTGTATGTGTATGTGTGTGTGTGTGTGTGTGTGTGTGTGTGTGTGTGTGTGTGTGTGTATGTGTGTGTGTGTGTGTGTGTGTGTGTGTGTGTGTGTGTGTGTGTGTGTGTGTTAGTGTGTGTGTGTGTGTTAGTGTGTGTGTGTGTGTGTGTGTGTGTGTGTGTGTGTCTGTGTGTGTGTGTGTGTGTGTGTGTGTGTGTGTGTGTGTTAGTGTGTGTGTGTGTGTGTGTGTGTGTGTGTGTGTGTGTGTGTGTGTGTGTGTGTGTACATATGCGTGCACACAAGTGCGTAACTGTCAATATACATGTGTACCTTCAATTTCCCTCCTCTCCCTCCCTCCTCTCCCCCATCTCCCCTTCTACCCATCCTCTCCCCTCCCATACACACAGAGTGGTACTAGTGGTCTTCTCCTGTTCATTGAGAACATGTACATCAGGGTGGAGCTGAAGCACAACGCTAACACGCTGACCATGTCCACCCGCACACCAGTGGTGGAGGCCAACCGGTGGCATTCCGTCCTCATCCGCGTCTCCTTCCAACCTATGCAGTGAGTTCTCAACACTTTAACATACAGTGAAACCTGTCTATAAAGACCACTCAAGGGCTAAGTAGTAGTGGCCTCTGTAGACAGGTGGTCTTTATACAGAGATACTTAAGTATTAACTGAGTTGGCCCATTCAGTCCAATGTTTGAAATAATGGTCAGCATTCAGACATTTCCCACCATTTTGGCATTTTGTCCAACCCAAATTGTTTGGGTCAGACATTTGGCAGGCTCATTGTCCACTTCAGTTGTACTGATGCACCTCTGTATAAGGACCACCTGTCTACAGAGACCACAATTACTTGGTCCCTTGAATGGTCGTTATAGACAGGTTTACTGTATGTAGATTTATCCACTGCTTAATTTTGCATTGTGGACTTCTTTGTTTGTTTGTTTGTTTGCTTGTTTGTTTACCATCTTGTGTTGTTGTGCCTTTAGACCGATGTTTAAGCTGTTTGTTGACAACAAGATGGAGAGTGAGATTTCGGGACTCAGAAACTGGAAGATTCACAAATCGGATGTTAACTTTGACATCGAACATCTGTCTCTTGCTGGATCACTCAACTCCGAAATCGGCAACTTCGTTGGGTGCATCAGAAACTTCATTGTGCAAGAAAAGTGAGTACATTGATGTGGGACTATGCTTCTGCAGAATGTTGCCATGGTGAAATGTGGTTGTTTGGTTTCCACTTCAAATTTTAAAAGTCAATTAGACTTTTTTCCAATCTAATTTTCAAATCTAAGTTGTTTTGTGGAGTGTGTACTAACAAGGAGAATGTGTGCAAGGCACGAGTTAATATGTACATACGCATGTACTGTATATGCTGAGAAGGAGTGTGTCCTAATGTCATAACTGAGTGTGTGTTTCATACTTAGCATTTATTTTCAGGTACTTCCCATCCCGTTTATAGTGATCGTAATTACATGCATACAGTAGAACCTCAGTACTAAGAATACCTGGTTAGGAAGTACAAGGATATGATACCCCAGCTTATAACCCACAATACTAATCTACATGGTTAGCAAGTACTACTGATAGTGAGTAGCAATTTGGAGGGTCCCCAGGTGTACTCACTAACGAGGTTCGACTGTACATACGTGTGTTTGCATGTATGTATTATATTTCATACAGTCCTGGATATACTGCAGTTTTATTGTCCCTGTTTTTCTTTGTCGTCTTCTTCTGCTGCAGTCCGTTCAATGTGCTGGCGGATAACCTTGAACCTTTCTCAAGTCAAGACTTTGATGAGATCTCGCGCAGGGTCTCAGATCGCGAGGGCATCACTTTCTACCAGTGTCCAAATCTGAGGAAACCGGATCCGGTGGTCACCTACCCCGTCTTGCCGCAAGTGGTGGAGGTCTACTGTGTCCCGGCTGAGGATGTGGAGTTGGCCGAGTTCTCTCTGGGTGGATTCAGGAGGAGCACGACACTGAAGACCAGCAACACAGTTCCCTTGTTGGAGAGGTGAGATGAGTGTAACTGGAGAGGGTGTGGTGTGCTGTACACACACACACACACACACACACACACACACACACACACACACACACACACACACACACACACACACACACACACACACACATACACACACACATACACACACACACAGAAAGTGAATGGTATGTATGAATACGTACTTGGTATAATGTTCTCTTGATCTAATTTCAAATTCCATTTATTCTGATTGTCATTAGGAACTTTGTCATTACGTTTAATGTCATCTTTTATGATGACCGAGAGATTCATGATATTAACACCAACAGCTCCAATCAATATCATCATGTCTTTTCACTGTCGTCCAAGTATGATGAAATGGTTTCTCTTGTGCTGGATAGCAATCGCAATGTTGTCATGGTAACAAGATCTGGAGATGCTGTAATGGAGACTTTATTGTTGGCCAATTCCACACAAAACCTCACCTTGGTTAGTGTTTGCATGTAGCAGTGTGTTTGCATGTAGCAGTGTGTTTGCATGTAGCAGTGTATCTACATGTAGCAGTGTGTTTGCATGTTGCAGTGTATCTACATGTAGCAGTGTGTTTGCATGTAGCAGTGTGTTTGCATGTTGCAGTGTTCCCATATAACGTGTTTACATGTAGTTTTGTGTTTGCATTTAGTGGTGTGTTTGCACGTAGTTGTGTGTTTGCATGTCGTTGTGTGTTTGCATGTAATGGTATGTTTGCATGTGGTGGTGTGTCTGTACGTATGTGCTGTGTTATTGTTACATGTTTTCGTGAGATGTGTTTACCTGTACATGAGTGCTGTGTCTGTGTGTAACAATGTATGCATTTGCATGTGGTATGGTTACATGCACTATGTTTGCATATTATAATCTACAGTAGTACATTTTGTACATTTGCAGTCAATATTTCATGTACGTACATACTTGCACGTAGTCTGCACGTTTGTGATGTGAGTGAGAGGTGATTTCTTAAGATTCAAATTCTTTATTGTTTCTTTTAAACAATCCTATTTATTGTTTCTGTGTACGAAAGGCTGTTCATCTTACCTCCTTGTCTTCTCTTCTCTCTCCCACAGGAGTTGTCCTGCTCTGGTTTGAATGAGGTCTTCTCTTGTTCTCTCAATGGAATGCCGCCTGTTGTGGTTGCTAGGAGAAACTATTTCTATCCAAAATGGCCGCTGGTGTTTGGTAGAGCCACAGGCATGGAGAATGCTATGGAGGTAAGTCTATTCATTCTACTGTGTGTGTTCTGTGTGTATAGTCTTCATGTACTGTGTGTATTGTGTGCACTATATGTAATGTAAGTACTGGTTAACTCTTATCTGGGACTATGTGACTTCCAATTTTGAGTTTACTTACTGTAGATGTGCAGAAAAGCACTGACTCTTTCTTATGTAATTGAACAACCTCTCTTCCTTTCTCAAAATATTTCTTCCTTTTGCAAACTATTTCTTCCTTTCGCAAACTTTTTTCCTTTTTTTCTGCTTGTAGAAGCCAATGGATAGTTTTGTTGGATGTATGGGTAACTTCGCTATATCAGATCTACCCTACACGTAAGTGGTTATCCGACGGTCTCACATGCTCACCACCGTCTCCTTCACTGTCTGTTCTAGTATATGTGTACATTTCCCTATATGCAGCAACATCCACACCGGGCAGCCATGTTTTGATGATGCAATACCTGGGTACTATTTCAATGGTATAGC
Organism: Halisarca cf. caerulea; assembly: GCA_963170055.1. Classification (NCBI taxonomy): domain Eukaryota; kingdom Metazoa; phylum Porifera; class Demospongiae; order Chondrillida; family Halisarcidae; genus Halisarca; species Halisarca cf. caerulea. The sequence goes on from CAUJGJ010000085.1 coordinate 729,543, forward strand.
CCATGTTGGTGAGTGCACACTTTCTTCCCTACAATGAATGCTTTGAGCAGTATCAGCCATCAGCTCCACTTTTCCCTACCTCCTCCCTCTATTCTGTAGCTGTTCCTAACATTAGTGTAGAAGTTTCGTTTAGTTTTAAGCCTGTTAGGACGAATGGTCTCCTGGCGGCCATTTTGGAGAAGACAGGTGAAACTTCCTTTACAGTAAAGGTTGCTATTGGCTACAAAGGAGGGCAGGTAGGTGTGTGTCTCTCTCTCTCAGTCTGTGTGTGTGTGTGTGTGTGTGTGTGTGTGTGTGTGTGTGTGTGTTTGTGTGTATGTCTGTGTGGTGTGTGTGTGTATTAGTTTTAGGCCCTGTTTATACATAATGAACGTACGTATGTATGTCTGCATATTGCTGTTCTGAATATGTTCACTAGTCGTATTATTTTGTATTAAATCCTGTTCTTCTCTCCAGTTGTCTGCTTCCAACAGAAGCCAAACTGACGCATTCCCATTAGAGGGACAGTCCCCTGGTACCAGTGGTTGTGGGTTGCCAAGCAACCTCACCCTGACCCCATACGAAGGCATGCTGGGTATAGTGTATTGTGAGGGATCTGTGTGCCATTCTGAGGTTGCTCTTGAGGTTCCTGTGGGCCCCAATGATCAGTTGTACATTGGAGGAGTACCACGTGAGTGTGTGTGTGTGTGTGTGTGTGTGTGTGTGTGTGTGTGTGTGTATGTGCGCATGTGTGTGCATGTGTACGCACTGGCATGTAGGTGCCTGTGCACAAGCATGCGTATGTGTACTGTCACTTGGAGAGTCATCATCATCACATACTGTATTGGAATACATATACCTGCTAATCTGTACAGTATATGCTCATGACACTTACTGACATAGTGCACATGTACATGTAAGTGTTATGGTGGGCGTTTGTAGCCTGCAAAATGTAACATTTTACCTGCATCTGCGTATTTGTGTTTGCAGGTGATGTGGAGTATTCAGAAGTGGACGTTTTCCTGTTTCTGAAACCTTCGGATGTGTCTGAAGAGAGCCTACCTCCCTTCTTCGTGGGTACGGTCTACCCTCCACTCCCGGCTGATTCTGACCTTCAGTTGAACAACATCAGCCCGGGTCTGGCGCCGTAGGGGAGGGAACCGTCTACATCCTGCTACATCACACACTTGAAACGTAGAATGATTGCCGAATAGCACACATTATAGGTGGAAACTGAAGTTCATAAGATACACCATTAGTCATACACACACATCATTATAATTGTGATAGTGATAGCATACTTGTGCTGAATTCATAGGTATAATATGTCTTGAAGGTGTGGGTGGGGGGAGGGGGTATGTAGTGATTAAGCTGGGGCCAACTGTGGCAATTATAGCAGTACATAGATGGATGTTAACTCTGAGCAGGAGAGGGAGGGGGCAATGTGGGGAGGGAGGGGCAGTTGGGAGGGGAGGGGCACTGCAAATATATGTAGTATATATTGGTGTTTATATACCAGATGTGTCACAAGTCAGGAATTGACATAAAGCCAGTTCGAAAGCTTTCTGAAGTGGACCTGACTGTTACGTTGTTCTGTGTACAGAGGTTAGGTTAGGTTAGGTAAGCTTATTTTGACAGGGGAAGCCTTTAGCCAAGGGTGCCTAGAGTAGTAGCCACCAGGGAGGTTATATTTGCAGTGTATGTAGTATCCATGCACTTGTCTGTCAATCCACGCACTTCAAGCATGTGCATAATATATTGTTACGTACGTACATACAGTACATGTATTGTGCAGTGCAGGGCATCAGCTACATATATAATATGTATAATAATATTATTATTTCCAGTGCACACACTCTAACCACGTACTGGAAGTAGCAGTGTATGTATGATATCTTATTATATTTTTGGAAAGTTGCCTCTCAAAATAATTTTAACAGATGTGTGGTGGTGGGATCAATGAACAATCTTGATACATGGCTATAGATTACTATAGCATTCAGCCCTGAACCATGCATGCTTGCTTGTCTGGCCGTACATGCATGTGTGCACGCACAATATTATATATTTAGGCCATGTATGCAGGAATATTAATATAATTCCTTACTAATTTATGTTATATGGTTATGGGCCCTAGTGTATGCATGGGCGGCCATTTTGTTTTGCATGACGTCATATGCATCCCATGCAATTATACAGGTTATATGCACTCAAGCCTTGAAGGTATATAATATTTACATTCTGCATGCATGCATAGTTATATCTGAAGTAACTGACTTCCAATTTGAATTCATGTATACAACATTAAAACGTTACTGTTCTCATTAATTAATTATAACTTAAATTTACCACAGAAACAAGATATGCTGTATGGAGTGGATTACATATACAAATCATAATCTTCCACTTCAAATCTATACTGTAAATGCCTGACAAGTTTTAAAGTGAACTATAAAAAGGTAACGATTTTACACTAAAACTGTAATAAACACATCTCTTGTAGAGTTACAGCTACAATCTTTGGAAGTCACTTTGTACAAAAGATAACTGCACACAAAGTCAATAGCCCATCCGACTACTTCGGATGATTCATTTATATCAAAACACCAAATAAAATAATTACAAATAATATAGCTCTCTGTTCTTTTTGTCAATTCCCTCTCCTCTTAGTCTTGCTATACTTTAGGACACATCTTCCCATTTTCCCAAAATGTGCTCAATATTTGTTGGTGGCCTCAGACGGCCAGTCGGGAGCTATTGTGAAATGTGAGGGCATCTGACGCTGGGAGGTAGTGAACATCGAGCCTTTGGCAGATGTGTCAGAACTTGATCTTCTTAGCTTCTTCTGAGTTGAGCCACTTTGCTGCTTGGGGTCGATTTTAGGGAGATATTTCTTTGGGTTGGGTTGCCTGAATTGTGTATAGGAGAAGAGAAGTGTGTGTGTGTGTGTGTGTGTGTGTGTGTGTGTGTGTGTGTGTGTGTGTGTGTGTGTGTGTGTGTGTGTGTGTGTGTGTGTTTATGTGTGTGTGGTGTGTGTGTGTGTGTGTGTGTGTGTGTGTGTGTGTGTGTGTGTGTGTGTGTGTGTGTGTGTGTGTGTGTGTGTGTGTGTGTGTGTGTGTTGGTGCGTATTACCACTGCAGTCAACATGTAGCTACCCTCACTTTGCCATTTTCTCAAACATGTCATGAACTTCGTTGACCTCTTTCCGGTTTCTGGAGAGCCCAGCCGAGTTCACTCGATCCTTACTGGTAGAGCGTTTGGCTGCAACAGATGCTGGATCCTTGCTCCTACCAGAGGACGGGCGAGAGGGGGGTCGCTCTGCTGGTGGTTGCTCTCTTTCTCCCTGTCTACTTATGGCTCTCAGCATTCGTGAGGCTACTTCACGTTCTGTGCCATGACAGAAGAAGTGTGTGTGTGTGTGTGTGTGTGTGTGTGTGTGTGTGTGTGTGTGTATGTGTGTGCATGCATGTGTGCGTGTGCATGCGTGTGTGTATGTGTTGTGTGTGTGTGTGTTTGTGTGTGTGTGTGTGTGTGTGTGTGTGTGTGTGTGTGTGTGTGTGTGTGTGTGTGTGTGCCCATGTGTGTATGTGCATATGTGAGTGCATGTACAGTAGGTGTGCACGTACGTCCCTAGAGTCTCACCTTTTGGATTAGCTGACTGCAGCCAGTCCTCCACTGCTGGGATTATTTCTGGGTTGATTGACGTATCCAGTTCCTATGGTGAAAACAAACATGCAAATGTTCATACATACTTCCATATTAACCTACAGCCTAATGTATGGATTGAGAATATTGTTGTAATAGTGAGTTGCTGTGCCTCGGGATGGAAAACTAACACATACATTTGTAGGATGTAGGCACACTGAACTTAGGCAAGAAAATGCAATGCATACTGTATATACACATGCATGAGCACGTGCACACACACACACACACACACACACACACATGCACGTATGCACGTATGCACGCACGCACACACACACACACACACACACACACACACACACACACACACACACACACACACACACACACACACACACACACACACACACACACACACACACACACACACACACACACCTTGGCCAGAGCAGAACGTGGTCTGCGCCTTGATGGCTGAACGTCCACCTGTACATGCTGTGGTGGAGGCTGAGGTTGCATCATCTGAGACTGAGGTTGCATCATCTGAGACTGCCTCTGTCTCTCCATTCTAGTCACTGCATGACAGAACACATTCAATTCAAGAAATTCACAATAGTGGGTTAGGGTGAGCATAGACAGTGGGAATTCTGTAATCCGACATTCTCTCTAATCCAACCATCTTATGAGATACAGTCATCATATTGAATGTATGCTAAGAGGCACTCTGTAATCTGACAACCTCCTAATCCGACTTTTCTTTCAAGCCCCATTGAGTGTCGGATTAGAGAGGTTTCGATGTATCTACTATCAATTAATATCAAAAATATTATCTTCAAAAAGATAAAGATTACTCAATGGTAAATTGTTGGGAAAATGGTATCGCATCTATTCAGTAAACTAAAGATAACTGCAGGATTTGATACCATCAAATTAAACTAAATTCAATGAAATGAAGTTTGATGAATGAAAGAAATTAAGATAAACTTACGTCTCTCATCCTCTTCAAACACGTTGGTGTGGGCAACAGGGGACGCGAGATCCCCGCTGGACCAGCGACGTGACCTCTGACTGGAACCCTGTGGAATAGCAGCTTGTATGTATTCAGACAGCATAGGGGCAGTGTAGAGTAGGGATAGCTAGCCCACATGTGTGTGTGTGTGTGTGTGTGTGTGTGTGTGTGTGTGTGTGTGTGTGTGTGTGTGTGTGTGTGTGTGTGTGTGTGTGTGTGTGTGTGTGTGTGTGTGTGTGTGTGTGTGTGTGTGAGTAGGGAAAGTCCCTCATATGTAGTGTAGGGAGAGTTCCTCATATCTGTCTTTAAGAATGGTAAATGTCTGTCACACGTGTAGACTGGGGAGAGTCCCTCATGCAGCAAACATGTGTACGGGCTGACACCCTCAACTATGCCCATTGAACGAACTACACATGGTTGCTCAATTATATCTCATGCTCCCAATTGGGCACTCACGCTTCGTGTATCTGGGTTGTGCAATCACATCTAATGTTACCTAGAGGCACACAATGCTCACCTGTCTGGATTGCATAATCACATCTAATGTTACCTACAGGTGCATAATGCTCACCTGTCTGGATTGTGCAATCACTTGTCTGGTCTGGGTCCTCGACATGGCTCTGTCATACTGAGCAGATTTGACACGAGCAATTCCCCTCAGATCCAAACCCTGAGGAACGTACCCTGGAGGTTGAAGGTGGGAGGTTAGTGAAGGTGGGAGGTTAGTGAAGGTGGGAGGATGGTGAAGGTGGGAGGTTAGTGAAGGAGGGAGGATGGTGAAGGTGGGAGGTTAGTGAAGGAGGGAGGATGGTGAAGGTGGGAGGTTAGTGAAGGTGGGGCATTGGAAGATCGAAGGAAGAATAAGCCCAGTACATTACAGTAACTTCATTAGGAAGAACACTCTTAAAATATATTTCTACTTAATGCAAACTAGTTCCAACCCTGTTTGGTTTGCTGTAGTCCTGTACATGTATCAGAATACCCCAGCAAGTCCATACAGGCACAGCACATCCTGATGAGAAGGAAATCTGTTGATGAGAATTATTTTGTGGGTCCCCTAAAGTTACTGTGTCTTATCGAGGTGTAACTGCAATACGGCATCTTTGTTAAAATCATTAGCACCATCTCAGTAGACTTCCAAGCAAGTGGCACTTTGGGGACAATATTAATTGAGCTGCTTTGTCCTGTGTAGAGAGGGTGTCCTCTTTTGGAGGTTTACAATGAACTTGAATTATATGGGGAAGAAATGTTTGGGTCACTGAGTCATGTTCATGATGGATTACTGTACTTTGTCCTTATTATTGTAGAGGTTCCACACACACATACACACACACACACACACACACACACACACACATGTACACACATATGCATACACACACACACACACGTATGTACACACGTATGCACACACACGCACACACACACACACACACACACACACACACACACACACACACACACACACACACACATACTTCCTGGGTCGTGAGCTGTGTTCTGAAGTGCTCCTGCAATGTAGTGCGAAGGGTCGAAGGAAGGCTTCTCAGTCTGTGCCTTTGTGATCACATCCATCCCAACATCACCAGCTAAGGTAGCAGAGAACACAACAGTAAGGAGAAGCAATACAACAACCACAGGCATTCCAGAAAGAAACCATTATGGCATATGAAGTATAAGGAAAAACAATACAGTCATTGCAGTGGAACCTCTTATAACAAACTCCCCTAACAGCAGAAATCTATAACAGACTACCTTTTGGTCCAGATAGATTTTCTATGCATATAAAATAACCTCTGAATAGTGGAAACCTCCATATAACAAACTGTTTTTCAGTTCCGAAGTGTCCGTTATAGAGAGGTTCCACTGTGTGAAGAAACTAACTTGTCCTGTCGTGAAGGTAGTCATGATAAAACCTTTCAGTGATATCGAGGTCCACTTCGGCTGACTGCCTCTTCGTGAGGCCGTCTGATTTCTTCCAGTAAAGAAAATCCTTTGTGAAGAGAGGAAAGGGAAAGCGATGCTCAGAATAGGATTTGCAATGAATACTCGAACTGAATTCTCAATAAGCTAGCTACCTTTGAAGAATGTGGTGTATTTCTTCTCTCGTGTAAAACCTTCCCTCCTTGCTGCGGCGGAGGGGGGTAAGTGAACGTTGAATGATGCACCTTTCCCGCCGCCATTCTTCTCCGTCTCCCTTGGTGTCCAGGCCACACAAACAGACACGCTAGGCCCAACCTTTTCGCAGTGAATAACAGCAAAATTCAACGTATTCATGGACAACTTCTGCAAAAGGAGAAGGGGCGTGACCTCTTGAGCGTAATACTTCCCCGCCCTAACAACCGTCTCCAAAGAAGAGAGATTGTTGAACAATTGGTTCTTTTCGAGTCATTACCAGAAGGCAAGGGTTCCTCTCACATGATTTTTTAAGCAATTTGACGAGAGAATGAGCGACGAATCACCACCGGAAAGGAAGCCCGGTGTCCGTCCTAGGATTAGCTCGGCCAAAGCAAGATTGTCGACCCCTCCCGAACAGACGGTGATGGACGAGGACAGAGTGAAGCAAGACTATAAACAGAGAGTGCAGTCTGCCCAGCAGATTCGAGATGCTCACACGCGAGCGAAGAAGCCGACCGTATTTTCGCAGAAGAAAGGAAAAAAGGGAGAAAAGAAGGAGAGATTCTCGACCAGCTATTCCAAAGATTTCAGAGGGTCTGTAGTTCCCCCTCCAGTTGCAAGACCTACTTCTCCGACAAGAAGAAACAACCCGCATCCAACAAAAGTAAATCAATGTTCCCTCTTATGGAGACGGTTCAGTAGCCCACACACACAATGCAGTGGTGTTTGGCCTTAGTGCTAAGCTGTAGTGAAGCCTGCGTTAAGCTACAGTCGAACCTCGTTAACATAAAACATGAAATACTAGTTACATCCAAGCCCAAGCCCAAGCATAACATGCAGTACTGTTTACATGAAATGCTTTTAAGATGGAATTTCTGGGCGGTACACTGAGTTTTATGTTAACGAGGTTTGACTGTATAATTAAAATTTATGTTAGAACTTGTGATATTTACTACTCAAGGAATTCTCTGATTTGTTTGTGTATGTTTGTACCTGCGGACATGTTCAGCATGTCATGTCAGCGTTGACATGACATGCATGTTTGTGCATACCTGGCAGGTATCCCTGTCACATACGTACGTATGTACTTGTTTGTGCGTACATAATGTATGTACATGTTAGGCATTTTCCAACTCAAATGTACTCTTTAGTAGTTGGTATTGGTTTGTCTATACCATATATCCGGAAATATTGACGACATTTTTAATTTGGCGGTTTGGCTGTCAGGATCAAAATTGCCAAATTTCTATCACCAAATTCATATAAGCCCACTTATTATGCTTTATCCTTGCTGTGCAACTGCCAAATTTTATTTTCGCCAATATTTTATTACAGCCTGATCTTGCGCAAATCGCCAAATTTAATGATTGCCAATATTTCCGGATATACAGTATACATTATGTA
>CAUJGJ010000085.1:742700-752700 GCA_963170055.1 Halisarca cf. caerulea
CTATATACCTCAAGCTGTAGCCTTACCCCTCCCCCTCACACACACAGTCCATATAATAAGCATTCTGGTATGTGAAATATCCAGCCCTAGCTTCACACGTCTATCCCACCCCTCCCCGCTCAGTCCTCGTCCCAGCAGTGCTCGTAGTGGTAGCAGACTCAGCCGCAGACCCAGTGCCCCCACTCCACTTGACAGCATGAGACAACCTGGTACTGAGAAGCAGGGACCTGGGGTCGTCTGGCACCAGAGAGCAGTGAGGGATCCACCACCCAATGTCTACCACCGTGGATCCATCTTCGGCATGCCCACCCACATGAAGGGCTCCCACTACACCATCCATCCAGAGTGGCCGGACTTCTACCCAGCTGAGGACTTTGTCCACTAGCTCTCTAGCTAGGTTGCCAGTGGGACCAGAGGAGGGAGGGCTACTGTACATTGTATTGGGCTTTGTATTGGAATATTTTTACAGTATATACTATTGTAATGTTTGTATAAAATGTGACTTATTTACTCGCTATGCAGAGCAAATTTTTTGAACTTACGTTTGTAGATATGATCTTGCTTGGTATAGATTCCCCTATCCCTTGTTCAATATACAATAGGCCATTTACACTCCTCACTACTCTGCACTTAAGCCGTCACTGATGTAGACAGGGACATGCATGTGCAGTTATAAGACACAATGATAACTTCCTATTATACTAGAAATAGTTCATGTGAATTTGAAACCTCAATAATAAGGACACCATTTGGACCATAGTAAGCTTTCATGCATTATTATATATGGAGATGTCATACTCATTTAATAGGATTTAATGTGTATAATTATGATAATAATAATATTATGGTAATGTATGCAAAGTATTTTTAATGTACATGTACCTGTGTGTGTGTGAGTGAGTGAGTGTTTGCATGCCTGCATGAATGTATATTATGTACAGGTGTGTGTGTGTGTGTGTGTGTGTGTGTGTGTGTGTGTGTGTATGTGTGTGTGTGTGTCTGTGTATGCATGTATGTTTGTGCATGCACATGTGTCAGAACAGCTTCCCCACGTCGCAACCAGATAATATATATAATATTATACTATGACATAATAATGATTGACACCGTACTCGGTCTGTAGAAACTGCACTCGTCCTCATGACTCAGTATATGGCATACTTGGTTTGTGCATGTTTGTGTTTGTGAGAACATGCAAGATCTGATTTTTGTAGAAAATGAACACAGCAATCAACAATAATAATTATTAATAATCACAATTAACTAAAATTTTGTGCCACTTTTGTGCCACTGTTCTGGTATACATATCTATAATACTATACACTAGACATTCTTTTATGTAATTTAGCAATGCATTGTGACAGTAACATACAAAAATGTACATGCCTCAGTAATAATACACAACCTGCTTCAAATGGGTGTGGTGGTATAGCCATTTTGCTGTGAATATTGGAGCCATATTTCATGGTTGGGTGACTGATGGGTCAAAACATCGTACACACAATCATACTTATTATTATCCTTAATGAACTTTAAGGAGCAAATAGGATTCGCTTGTAGTGGAAACGTTGTTACATGTAAATGCACTGAGCATTCAAGTTTTACATTTGAACTGAAAGCGCATACATCACCACTGTGGATACTATCACCTCCTTGAAGAGGGTTGACTAGTGTGCTTGTACCACCCACCATCCAACCTTCAAGAGCATTGATGAAGTGCTGCTGGACACTTTCCATCTCTTTGGCAACTGGTGTGACTTCCTTTGCGGCAATTGTGTACAGACACACCTGTGGGTTTTCTGATCCTTCTGCTGCGGCTTTGAATATAGCAGTCAGCCTTTTAATAGCACTCCGTTTATCAGTACACATGTAATTGAATATTTTACAACGCCCTGCGTCACCTTGTAGCAGGAGACATCTCATTTCATCAATAATGTTTCCATTGCGCTCGGTAACTTCTATGTAGTGTTTAAATTCCATTGCATTTATTAGGGCAATGTGCACACGGGCACCAGTGCTATTACTATCCCTTTCAGAAGCTCTCACAACCCCCTGAACAATATCCGTGAGTGGATGACGAAGTGGTTCCCCTGGATGTACAGCTGGAGGGATACACCTACTATGAGTTAAGTTTTGCTGCCAGTCCTCTTCAATAAACTTTAAGACTTTTTCCAGAAATGATTTGCAGGTTTTGCTACCTCTAGAGAAAGGACAACTGCCACAACTGTGGCTCTTCATTGCATTATTATCATTCAGCGTCTCAGTATTTTTAAACTCCAAGTCGCTAAAAACATTCATAAAGTGTTGTTCATGGGGTTCCAAGTACCTACCACTAGGTTTCTTGTCTGTTTTTGAAAGACTGCATTGCATCTTATATACAACAATTCTTTGATCATGTTGGTTATTCTGCTTAAATTTTAGTATGGCAAAACCCATTTCAATGTCACAGCGTTGTAGTTTATGCAGCATGACCATGGATGATTCCAATTTTGGTAGATATTCCACTGCTTTTTTAATCTGCTTTTCATGAGAAGTGCTATTTGTCTGCCAGCGTTCCCTCCAATTATCTGCTTTGCCTACGTAGTGCTTGTACTGGCCATCAACATTCAGCAATGCTACATAAATGTGTCCCGGATCCCATGAAGTACTGATTCTCGCACACCTTTGTGCTATATCACGCAGTGGGTGGCCTTTCACACATTTATCCTGGTCTGGACTGGTAGGGTCATAATAGCATATGTACTTTGACACTTCTACATCTTCTGAAACCTTCTCTGTCCATTTCAATGCGCGAACTGCTTTAATATACTCATATACAACCTTGCCTTTCTTGTTAAATAGTGGAGAATACCTGTAATGACAAGAGTTATGCAAGTACGGAATTAGTATTTCAAGATTCAAAATACGCATAATTAATCTGTAATATTATGTAACAATACAGTATTTGTGTCATAATGTGTGGGTGTTTTCTTTGATATGGTCAGGTGTTTATATAACATTGCATCATATGTACACTTAATTGTATCATGGTACAAGCCAGTTATCCACTTCACACCTCGGGCAATTGACTATACCCACCCTTGGGCTCCACTCTCGGGATGCATGTGTATAGTCAATAGCCCTCAGTGCTAAGTGAATAACCTTTACATAATTATGGAGTGTGATATAGTACTCCACATGTAGGATGATGTGAAAACACAATGGCTGCACAGACATTTGGGCTATATACACAGGGTATTTATAACCGCCTATAAGACAAACATAAAAATAGCCATCACTAAGAAGTTGCTCTACTTTTTCTTTTATAGTTTAAAGTCAAAAAATGGATACCCTATATCTTCTGAAATTTCATCCTTCTAATGTTTCGTCACCATCAAAGCTAGGTTGAATTGTCTTCTAAAATGCGACAAAAGGTGCAAATTCTAAGTTTTCATCATCTTTTCTAAAGTTTTGTCATTTATCTTTGCCGTCTGCTTCGCTATGTTGTTTTCTCTTCCTGGGAACAAGTGATTGCAAAGTGTTCATGTTCATTTTCGAGTTCCTGTGCACGATGAAGAGTATTCCCAACTTTAGGAGTCCATACGTCCTAAAAACTGCTGAAAAGAAGTTCCAATTTGAAGTTGTCTGCCATTTTTTTCAAAATCTTCTTAAGGTTTTCCAAATTTGAGTCAGTCATTGAATAGAGGTGGAATACCCTTCCAAAATAATTTGTATGACAAAAAGATCAATATTGTCACATGACGAATTTTTAAAAGACATACGGTATTCTTTATCCTTGTGCATACATTTTGCTACTCCAAAGTTTGACGTCACATCAAAAGTGTGACATCAAACACATAAGATCTATATAGTTTATTAGGCCAAATGATGTCTTCTGGTAATTACCATCTTCATGCACTTTTTGTCATCATTCTATACATGCATGTATGTATTTGCATGTGTACTTACGCCAGTTCAAAATCATTGTTCAGTTGTTCGTTGTCCTTCTTCAGTTGTTCGTTGTCCTTCTTCAGTTTTGTAACTTCTTCTGTGATATGCGTTACTTGTTCAACCATAAGCTCCAGCTTTCGAGGCACTGCTGTCATGCTGGAGGAATAGAAAGAGTTATTTAGAGTGTCAAAGTACTGGAATTTACCACATGTGTGTAGAAGGTATCATATGCACTTTACTATTCATGAGATTTTACATTTTGCATTTTTTGTAGATTGGAAGTCATCTGCAAAGTTTACGCCCATGAAATTGAGATCGGGCTCTTATGCAACAGCAAAACATGGCTGTCCATGGCTATAAAAAATGCAAAATCCCTAAAATCCAAGATCTGAGAAAGTTTCATGGGCCAAGAAAATTCAAGTGCATACGGTATATATCATGGCACTACACCAGGTGCTCTCATCACCCACTCCTCCACCATAGAGCCCTATAGAGTGTAAGGAAATTACAACACACACACTGCCCATTTCGTCAAAATCTCTCACCATCTAGCTTTAAAATCAACCATTGTTTAATTTTACTACATATAGTTGTGACATGTAGTTTTTCATAGCTGTCTACACTGTTTCCAAGTCTAGATCTGTTGTACTTTGGTAGCAAGTGTACGTAGTAGCCAGATTGTCATCCATAGTATGCACAATTCTGCACTGATATCTTGCACTCATGTGACATAACACTGTAAATTAGCTTTTTCGGGCCTTACATGTGGCATCGTAGAAATGCCGCATGTAATATGCAGTATGTGTCTCAAGTGAATTCATAAATTTTTCAGTCGATGGGATTGATTTTGGAATAGACATATAATTCGTCATCTGTGTTTGTGTTTGCTGACTGGTGAACATTTCAATACATGTGTTTGCTAATTTGCCACCCACACATAGGATGGATTGATTCCTATTGATCCATAACACTTTCCTGTCATGCAATGTACATATCAGCAGTTGCAGATTCTAATACTCTAACAGTGAACCTCTCCATAATGGACACTTTGGGAGCTAAAAAACGGTTTCAGGTTCCAAGGTTTGGTTTCGAAGCTCCAAACGTACCAGAAGTGAGTTTCTAGCTTCATTATGTACAGAAGCACAAATCCCTATTCCACCAATTTGTTTCTGCATTATCCCTATATATGGAGTACTATATATAATAGTTTAGGTCAAATGATATCTTCTGGTAATTGCCATCTACAGTTCTTGTCGTCATTCAATGTAATACTATGCATCAGCATGCATGCGTACTCACGGCTCACTGTCTCCGGCATTCCCATCTTGTCTTTCTTCAGAATCTGAATACAACTGCCTTCTAGGCACATTGCTGGAGTTAGTGATTGAAGAGCAATCAGTTGCAGTACAGAATATTGTCAAAAATATTGCAAAATTACCACAGTCATGGAGGAGGTATTATCTTGCATGCATTAGTATCACACTATGAGTGCTCTCATCATCCACTCCTCCACTAGCTATAGAGATCCTTTTTTTATGACACATTCATTGTCAATTTTGTCAAGATCTCTCGCCATCTTTACCTTCAACAATAGTGTGTAATTTACTAGTTGTGACGTGTACTGTAGTTTTTGTAATTGTTACTGTTTCAATTCTGTTGTACTTTGGTATTAAGTGCATGTGTACGTACGTATTGCCAGATAATCAAGGCTGATAGTAAGCACAATGCACTGACATTTTACACTCATGTGACATAACACTGTTCAGTTTTCTGGGCCTAGCTTGTGGCATGCATTGTAGAAATGGTTATAATATACACACACAGAATGTGTTCTCAATATCTGAGGTACAGCTGCAGTACAGTTTGCTGAGATATGTGAGGTTCCAGGGTTCCCTGTTAAGACCAGCAGTTGCATGCTGATCGATGGGATATCCCCGTTTAAATATAATTAATACTACTACTAATATAGGTAATGCTTCATTGCATCATACGTACAGCACTCGGTGAGGTGGTGCTTACCTTTGACTTTGAATAGATGATGGTGGAGATTTTGCTGGAGTCTCTCCACGCCTGCAAAATTACAAAATGTGACTACTTTCAAAAGACTCAGTATAAAATTATGATATATATTTGCTACTATATTATGCTGTGTGCATGAGCTGCTAATGATGCAGTATATGTGTCTGTTGAAGTAAATTCATGTATTCTTCAGTCAATGGGATTAATTCTGAATTATAGACATTCAATTCCTCATCATCTGTGATATATTTGTTGACTGGTGAACATTTCAGTTGTGTTTGCCGAATTTTACTAGCCACACATAGGGTGGATTGATTCCTATATTGATCAGTAACACTTTCCTGACATGCAATGTACATATCAGCAGTTGTAGATTCCAATACTAGGGTCACAGCTATGAATGAGTGTTCAGCTTGTCAGCATGGGATCGACGGTGTGTACAAACATCAGAATAGTATTGCGAGTGTAGTAATGAGTAGGAACTGTGTCTATGAAAAAATGTCTTTTTGCCATTGAAGGGCCTTTTGGATGTATTATACTGAAAGCTACATCCGAAGGGAATGGGATGTACTGAGCAGAGAACTGAAGATATCATAGAAAAACACAAGGACTATAGTTGTGACATGTAGTTTTTCCTGTCTACAAGTCTGTTGCATACTTTAGTAGCAAGTGTGTATGTTTTAGCCAGATTATCATCCATATACCATACGTGAGGAAATTTTTGCAGCTTAGTAAATTAATTTCGCAGTTTTCATACAGCTGCAGTGCAGTTTGCTAAGACATATAGTGCAATGTTCCACTACATGCATCATGCACCACTCACAGTCTCAGTGAGGTAGTACTTACCCTTGGTTTGAAGGAGATGTTGGACTCACTTGAAGCCTGCAAAATTAGAAATGTAACTACTTTCAAAAGACTTACGTAGTATACAGTGTCTTTGGTATAGTATTACAAATTACACTACTATAAGCTGTGTGAGCTATAGTGATGTAGTATGTGTGTGTCTGTTGAAGTGAATAATCTTCAGTCAATAGAATTGATTTTGAAGTAGACACTCAATTCATCATCTGTGTTATATGTGCTGACTGGTGAAGAATTCAGTATGTTTGCCAAATTTGTAAGCCACACATCAAGTGGATCGATTCCTACTGATCCATAACACTTTCCTGACATGCAATGTACATATCAGCAGTTACAGATTCTAATATATATAACAGTGGAACGTCTCTATAACGGACACTTTGGGAGCTAAAAATGGTTTATTGTACAGAGGTTTTACTATTCAGAGGCTATTTTGCATAGCAATCTACCTGGTCCCACAAAAGCAGTCTGTTGTAGTGGGGGTTTCCACTATTAGGGTGTGTGTTATAAGAGGTTCCACTGACATGTAGTGGGGTCACAGTTATAAATGAGTGTTTACTTTGTTAGTATGAGCTCATGGTGTGCACAAATACCAGGATAGTATAGACAGTAGAACTTGGATAGTAAGTACCCTCAAGGGAAGGCAAAATAGGTACTCATTATCAGAGGTACTTACTATCCAAGGTGCTTTCAATGGGTATGAGGTAGGGACAGAGCAATGAGTACTCACTATCTAGGAGTACTTACTAACCCAGGTACTTACTATCCAGTACTTACTATATAACAGACTTTGACTGTATTGTGCATGTAAATGTAGTAATGAGTAAGTAATGAGTAGAAAACTGCATGTGTCTGCAAGTTAACACATTAATTTAAAAATAACAACCAAGTATTGTACTTTGTACTGAGGTGAACTTACCGTAATTTCTGAAGTTCTTTTTCCAATTCTGATACCTACAGTAATAAATAGGAATATTCTAAAACAGTATCTCTTTCCTCTTTGTTCAAGAAAGTACTTGAGCAGTGAGCATGTAAGGGTATAACTGTTACAGTTACATATGGTACCTTGGACTTGGATTCTTCGATAACAGCCAATAACCTGTCTTTGTGTTTCTCGGCTTTTTCCAACTGACATAGTGGAAATGCAAAAATTATATGAATCCAGTGCTATGCTAACTACCTGGACCAAAATGTATTGTATATTTTACAAAATAATATAATGAAATTACTAATGATACTGATTATGTGTATTTTCTGTGTGTGACTAGTAGTTCATGACTGTATATCTAATTTGCTAATTATTATATTGTGTTGTTGTCCTTTTTTTTCTTTTGGTCCCCCATTCATACCAGCCTTTTGGCTGAAGGGGTTACCGTAATAATGACAATGACAATGACAATGACAATGACAATGACAATTGCATTGAGGATGATTTCTAGCAGGGGTGGCTCACAGCAGTTTCATCTACTTCCAGCTCAATTGTCAAGAATGGCTTAGTAGTGTCCAAGTTTGTTTTTAGGAGGGGCAAGAGGGAGTATCTCCCTTCCCCCCCTACCCCCAGCCACCTAAACTCTACCAACTCTTGGGTCATGCTTGACACCTCTGGACCCCATAAATCTCCTCCTCCCTCAGAGATGGCACTGGCTCTTTAGAAGTTGTCAGGCTACAGTCTACAAATACATGGCATGCATACTGTAAGTACACTCTATACGTCACATGCATGTGACGTATAGAGTATACTTACAGTATGCATGCCATGTAATAACTCCTCCAAGTTTACCAAAAACCTGTAGCAGCTCTCTATGTGGGCTTCAGCTAACAAATTTATTTGCTACTTTAGCTAATTCAGCGATAACTCAAGACAGATTAACACTGTTTTTTAATGATATTGCATGTTCACAAGGAAATTAATGGTTTAGTCTCTCTTGAGTCATCATTGAAAGCAAATAGTTAATGTAAGGAAGTCAAGACCATGATGGAAACCAAGTATGTTCAAAGGAAGCTTAAGCGAACAATTTAAACTTCGATTTTCCAAATTTTTGATTTGAAAAGCAGACTATCCAAGCTGATTTAGACTAACTTAAAAAAATGGATGTAAGTAAGCCAAAAGTGGTCCGACCTAAACCAGACCGGCCGTACCGGTGGTGCTATCCCTGCCCCTCCCTCCATACACACACACCACTGCCTGGCCTTCAAGAAATTTCCAAACATTACTTCTACCTGTATCAGCATAATTTGCTTGGCAAGTACCTTGAACAAAATGCAAGAAGTACTGATTATCCATTGGAGGCCAATACATACCTGTACTACTGATTATCAGGGGCAGAGTAAGATGTGTGCACTAAACTGTACAGGTACTTACCAAGGAAGTTCTACTCGTGAGAGTATTATGACATTGTATTGTGATGCGGAGTAGCTCTATATCTGTTTACTAAAGACCTGAGCTGAACGTAGTGACTGTATTGTCACTTGTATGTATAACGTCACTCTGCATGCAATGTGAAATGCATATAATTGTACAGAACCAATACTAAATCGTTGAGACAGCACTCCTGTCCTACTCAAGTGAGGCATTATTCAAAAAGCACTGTCAAATCATAGACACTATATACTACGTAGTATATATATGTCTATGATCAAACTGTACTTGCATGATGTACGAACACCGTATAAAAATGCAAGATGTAGGACCACATTAATAGTGGCAGTGTTGCATGATCCAATTTATGTCAGTGACTGTTTATATTTCCTAATGGATGTGTATGGTATTCCCATGTTTGTATTTTAGATGTACAAAATGTTTTCTATAATTATTTTAAATTATAATATCTGATTTCTAAAAGTACATTAATGCAATAGCTTACAATGTCATTTTTAGGTTGGCATGTATGAGATTGTGTGCATCACTGCATGTAATGGTAGACCTGATGGTACTGTTACATGCCTTGATACCTACCTTGGCTGTTTGCGTTCTTATTAGGTCTTCCTTATCAGCGAGTTCTTTTTTAAGATGTTCATTCTTTTCCCGAAGGCTACCAAAGAGATTGATGCATAATATTATAATATTAATATCAGTGTAAAGTAAGCACATCAATATACGCAACCATGTACATGTACGTATCTGTGCTGTTGGCATTAATAATTGGTTGCTCTGGGGAGTGCATGTCATTGAGTTGGATATGGTTTCTAA
>CAUJGJ010000085.1:755200-762700 GCA_963170055.1 Halisarca cf. caerulea
AAACCTTTGCTGCCTTTAGCAAAGCTAACTTCAAGAAACTAAATCAGTTCACCACAACTGCACCTCCTTGTGTACTTGAAACTCAAGTAGGTACGGGCTCAGTATTTGTAGCAGCTATGTTGTACATACAGTAAATTGATGGGATTGGACTGGATCCAAGTTTTTATAAGAACATTTTCAACCACAGAAATATGAATGCCATTATTCCTACATGGAGCACACATGCATGTCTGCTTGTATTCCTTCACCTCTTCTGTTTGCATTATAATCGTATAAATCATTTATAATGGAAGACGGATATAGCAATGACAAATTTTTATGTTGTGGAAATTGAAATACGTCAAACCTCATTAACATGAAACTGCTTAACATGAAATGCTAGCCAATATTAAGTCCAAGTGCAGGTCCAAGCATAACATGTAGTACTGTTTACATGAAATACTGTTAAAATGAAATTTCAGCACAGTCCCCTGAGTTTCATGTTAACGAGGTTTGACTGTACACGTATATCTTCATCTGCCGAAAAGTAGTGAAACATAGTATGGACAATGTTGCATAGTGCTATATAGATACTGTAGGCTTGGGACTACATAGACTTGGGGCTAGATGGATTATAGGGGTATAGTCTCGTTCCCAGCCCACACTTCCGCCGCCGCCATATGCATTTTTCCGGCAGCAAAAGTGTGGGCTGTGAACGAGACTAGGGGTAAATAGGCATACATGCATTGGGCTAGATGGATTATAGGGGTATTATAGGCATACATGGGGCTAGACTGACATAGGACATACAGTATTATATGCATACTTTAGGCTAGACAGGCATAGGACTATAATATTGTGCATATACAGTACATGGTGCTAGACAAGCATTCTGTGTGAGTATACATAGCCTGTCAATAGATGACAAATTGACGATGTGCACTATGATTCACTTGTGTTCCTGATTGTGTAAGTTCAGCATCTCTGCTTTTGAGTATGTATATGTGTATGTGTGTAGACAACCTGCCTACTGTCTGTGTATGCTAGTAATGCCACAATGCTCAGTGTTTTACAAAGTAGCACAGTGTGATATGCCTCATAACATATCTACTAGAGGCAGTTATGTGTCAACTCCGGCAGTGCATTATGTGGGATGGAGGGCAGTGTACGTGTAACATATACAGCAAAATCTTCAATAGCAGAAACTGTAATAAGGACAGCCTCTCTACAAAGGACATAGGTTGAGGTCACAAGATATTCTTTGTATATACAGTGAACCTCTGATAGTGGACTCTCCCAAACAAGGACACAGTACAATGAATGTCTCCACAAAGGACACAGCTTGAGGTCCCAAAATAATTCCTCCATATAATGCTTATAGATTTTGCTCCTCCCAAAGAGGACAACCTCCTTACAAATAACAAATGGAGCTGTCCCAAAGTGTCCTTTATTGGGTATAGTGCTAACATAGTACATCCAAACAGGTGAGCTGGTCTGTGTAGTGTATGAATAAGATTACCAATCCAGGTGGTCTCCTGACCCTCTCCCCATTCAGTGGTATTTGGCTATGTCCCGCCCATGTGGTGGGAACTACAGGAAATGGGCGTTTAACAGACATTGAACACTGCCCCTTTTGCTATGAATAATATTACAGCTAAAATGGTAGATCTATAATAATATGATTATTATGATTATGTCCAAGATTTCTGTGTGTGTGTGTGTGTGTGTGTGTGTGTGTGTGTGTGTGTGTGCATGTGTGTGTGTGTGCATGCATGCATACACGTGCACGCATGCATGCATACACGTGTGCATGTGTTAAACTTTATACATGCATGTTTATAGGTGCATATACATACATGTGCACATACATTTGTGTGTGTGTTGCTATATGGGATTAGTATACTGTATTAGTGTGTATGAGTGTGTGCGTTTGTGCATACTTGTATGTGTACATGTGTGTGACTAAATGTTAGGGCCATGGCTGGTACATTGTGTGCATGTGTGTGTCTATATACAGTGGAACCCCTCTAATCCAGCCCCTTGAATTGGGGACACCCCCCTAATGTGGACACATGTCACTGGAACCAAATAATCCACTATAATAAGCCACAGTACATCTCCAACCCCTGAAATGAGGACACCTCGATAATCAGGACAGTGCTTTCAGGTTCCAAGGTGTCCGAATTGGAGGGGTTCCACTGCATGTCCATGGATTCTTTGTATACTTGTATAGTACATGGTCGAGTGTATTTTGCATATACTGCATAGGTGTAGGAACCAGGGGGGCCAGGGGGGCCCTGGCCCCCTCATATTTAGGGAGTAGAACAAAAAATCATATATGCATGTGTCTAACATGTTGCTGTACAAATGCTCCATCTAGAACCTTTTGCCCCCCTCACTTGTGTGTGTTGCTACACCCCTGATATTATCACAGTGCTTGATATTTCTTTACAGTACAGTCACACTTGGTTTATCCCACAACCACATTCAGGCAACCCTCTGCTGTGAATCCCCATCATTAAGCTACATACAATCTAACCAGCTTTATCCAACACCTTTTATGAGGAACAAATGTGGTCGGATAAGCGAGGGCCCACTGTATACATATCTAGTGTACGATGCTAACATAATATTATGTATTGTAATAGATGAAGTTCATGTAACTGCTGCCTTAAGTCTTGGCCATACACACCACCATCCTCTCTCTGAATCAGATGTGGGATATTGGGTATCTCCTTATGGTGCTATTCTCTGCATAGTGTGAGCTGTGCATTGATTTTCAATTGGTATTGAATATGAAATGCACATTTACTCTGTAGTTATGGCTATTCATAGATCACAGTGAGGGCTTTGTTGTGTTGTTTTAGTACAGTAGAGTGCAGCCCTCACCTGCAGTCAGGAGTTGCTGCCCAACTGGGTCCTGCCCCACCTACATGGTGGGAAACCCAGCCCTTCCATTGTCAGGCTATGAATAAATTATTATACTGGACCATAAGACCATGAAATGCTATATACACAGTAGAACCTCCAATATCTGACATTGCTGGGGCCAATACATTTCTGGATAAGTAAAACTGCTGGATAAGTGAACCACATTAGAAACATGCATGGAAACAATGCTGATACGGACATATATTCTTCACTTTTAAATTGGGGGAGCACTGAAGCAGGTTAACATGTCTCTGCTTGTGCGTAACATTACGACTACTACTTGTAGCTAGCACTTCAACTCTATTATTTTTGAAAACAAGTGAACTCTATGGGTAACGTCTTGTTACTTACATGAGGCTTGGATACATGAAGCACTGTACAACTGAGGTTCAGATAAGTGAGGTTCAACTGTATTATTTTACATCTATGGTGTAAGCTATTGGATATAGGGCAGTTTAATACTATATTAATATTGGTGTGTGTGTGTGTGTGTGTGTGTGTGTGTGTGTGTGTATGTGTGTGTGTGATCATGTCAAATGTGTACTGCTGTGCGGGAACACTACATTGGGACGTTAAATTCACTGGAAGTCCTACAACACATTGGGCACTATGCAGCAATCCTATAAAATCCACTCCACTACAGGCTGACCCTTTATCATGTGACATTGTGTACTTAGTCTGACGTAGCCAGACCCTACTAACTAAAAATGGCCGAGCGAGATTGGTTCAGAGCCAGCCAGACTATGTGTACTACTTTGCAGGACAGCTGGTTGCCATGAACACACAAGTGTATTGGCTTTTGAACATGTCCTCAAAAGTATCACAGCTGTGTACATTGCAGTGCTCGTCAGACACTGTGGTTGTAGGCTTTTAGATAGTTGATGCTGTGATGCTGAAAGACAATGATATTGGCTAATGATATTCATAGATAACTCAAAGTG
Source organism: Halisarca cf. caerulea (assembly GCA_963170055.1). Lineage (NCBI taxonomy): Eukaryota > Metazoa > Porifera > Demospongiae > Chondrillida > Halisarcidae > Halisarca > Halisarca cf. caerulea. The sequence continues at coordinate 759,052 of CAUJGJ010000085.1, forward strand.
CGCGCTAAATAGATGATGCCCCACGTGTTCAGTGGAAAAGAAGAGCTTGTGTTTGGTACTTTACATGCAACTAGCTTGTCGCCTTAGCATAAAAAGTAGCTTCAGCGAAAAGCTAGAAGATTCCCGAAGTCATCTTGCGCAGGTTCAAACTCAGTCGCTTCTCCAGAGGACCCCAGTCTAGGAGGTTGGCTAGGACATAAATCAATGGCATAAAGAGTGCACAGACTCCAAAGGACGATCAAACGAAGTACAAGCGAAAGAAGAAAGCAGCTCCGTTCAAACGTTAAACCAAACCAGTTTGAAAGAAGAAACGTCTTGGTCAAGACTACAAGATCAGCAATGTTAAAAAAAGCTAAACACTTCAGCAGAAAGTATTCCTGAACATAGGCCCTAGGGTCTATGTCCAAAAGTAGACAATATGGAGGACAAAGGAGCAAAAATTTTCAGGAGCCACTGGCAGGTAGGAGACATAGAATGTTACTTCTACACTTCATCCCACAGTACTGTGCGCTCCACTGGTGCTATGTATGTGCACTTCATCCCACAGTACTGTGTGCTCCACTGGTGCTATGTATGTGTACTTCATCCCACAGTACTGTGTGCTCCACTGGTGCTATGTATGTGTACTTCATCCCACAGTACTGTGTGCTCCACTGGTGCTATGTATGTGTACTTCATCCCACAGTGCTGTGTGCTCCACTGGTGCTATGTATGTGTGCTGTGGTCTGTGTATCTAATGTATTGTCACATGATAACATATGTTCATCTTGCTATGTAAGACATGTGGTTTATGTTGAAATATAGAGTGTCTATGGTTGAAGTCAGTGTATGTATGTATGTAAATGCAGCAATGATATAACTTTCATGTGACATCGCTTTTATACATGTACAGTATAGCCTTTGTGTGTACAATGTGTATGTAGTGTGGTCAGGTGACAGTCACATGCAGATTGGCGATGATGTGTATGTACTGTGGTCATGTGATAGTCACATGCAGGTTGGTAATGATGATCTTCATAACTTAGGACACCTTCAGGCTAACTCCTGCCAAATATGGTAGTGGGTGCATGGTGATTTGTTGATCTGAACCAACCATGTGTGTGTGTGTGTGTGTGTGTGTGCTTGTGTGTGTGTGTGTGTGTGTGTGTGTGTGTGTGTGTGTGTGTGTGTGTGTGTGTGTGTGCGCGTGTGTGTACATACATGTGTACATGCACACATGATCCTACATATGTGAATAATATTATGTACACATGTTCTTATATAATATTATGTGTTTAACATGTACAAATTATGTGGTGGTGAATTTGAGGATGTGCTTGTTCATCTGCCATGTAGCTGTTTTGTTGTGTGCATGTACATGTGGTGTGTGCGTGTGTGTGTGTGTGTGTGTGTACATGTGTGTGCGTGTGTGTGTGTGTGTGTGTGCATGTACATGGTGTGTGTGTGTGTGTGTGTGTGTGTGTGTGTGTGTGTGTGTGTGTGTGTGAACGTTCAGGTGTATATATGGTGATACAGATGTATGTAAATGTTTACATATTTGTGTGTGTACATATGTACACGTATGCACATTTTCCATACTTAATGTATGTACATTTTCCATAGTTAATGTATGTACATTTTTCATAGTTAATGTATGTACATATGTACCGTATTTGACTGTAATAATAGCCAGGTTCATGTAATAGCCAGAGTTAAAAGTAGCTCTTGATAAATTATAGCTCAGTTTCAAATAACATGTTCTGAAGTAAATGTGAAAATTCTGATTGAGCTTATAGCCAAAATTGCTAATTTTCATACTGTTCTCATAGCAAATCTGCAGGGATTGTTGTAAGCAAGCATATTGTTATGCAAAACAGCCTCATTTTTAACGGGATATGTTGAAAAACCAAATAAAGTTGTTAAAACTTTGCAAACGTTGGGCCAACAGCGTTTTACATTTTTAGCCTGTTTTCTTGCAAGTGCATGACAATTCACAGGTTATTGCCCTATCACCAGCAAACTGAAACAGGTTTTCACAAATTTGTGATTTTCAGTTTTCACAAATTTGTGAATTTGTAATTTGGGGTGCTGATTGTTATCACAAATTTGTGAAAAATTCACTGTTTGTTGTTTGTGGTTGCATGTTATTAGTCAAAAACATAATTCTTTGGTGAGTTTAAATCAGAATTTTCACATTCACTTCAGAACATGTTAAATATTTGTTGGGTCTCAAAGTAACACCAGGTCGCAGTGAACAATGGCCACATTGAACGATTGAGGAACAATGCACAGTCAATTATTGTTGATTGTAAAACATCTGGAGTGACTCCTACTATTGTTTAGCCTTTGATAGTATTGATAAAGGTATGCAAAGGAACCAAACTACCCTTTGTATGCTGCCAAATGATTCCAACAACGTCCTCCTGGATGTACTGGACGAACTTTGGATTTTGCTTGTTAAAGCAGTAATACGTTCCATTGGTTTTTATTCGATTAAGCCCAGTTGTCTGCCCTGTTGGTGTGTTAATATGATTTTATAGAGAATGCAGCTCAGTTCATCATAAAGGACTTGAAAATGTTTTTGGGTTCAAATGAAAGCTCTGCTCTTTGATGGCTGGGTCAAAAGTGTCAGGAAAGAATTAAAAGCCCAGGCCATTATTCGGTCAAATACGGTATACAGTTATTGAGGTGTATATATGTACATATGTATGGCACACATGCATGTGTATATACACATTAATTATTATTATTATTATTACTGTGCAATTTGTACAAACACCAAGACAAGACTGTCCAATGGAGCACACTGCAAATAGCTGAATGTCATTTAGTCCCCAGCATTAGTTTCAGAATCTATCTTACCACATCTAGATCACTATTTTTCTGATTATGAGTTCAGAATAATCACAATCGAGGATCAGAGCCACCTACCTGTCATGGCTCAAATCCAGGAAGTTGGCAACCCGAGTAATTGTTTTGGAATAAAGCGTAGATCTATATACTTACATCTCCTTACATACGGTACTTTTCTTAATAAAGTGAACGATGTCGCTCTGTCGGTCGAGTGACCGACCGGAATCTGTCGATTGTCTGAGCGCTGTCTGTCGAGGCGTTGATCGGTATTCGCCAGGGTGTTGACCGCTTTGTATCGACGCGTTGACCAGCGATATAGGTTAAAAATAGTAACAAGTATCATCTTTCTACAATAATTTTGGAAGATCTTCCAGAGAGGTTTCATCGTCCTGCGCCATATGAGAGTCTACCAATTCGAAAATGATCGAGTTTTTCTTGGACTTCGTACCCGTTCCTGGCTTTCTAAGGATGCTTCCTCTTTCTTCGTACCGCTTTAGAAAGCTACATATCCCCGACTTGGTAAAAGTGTGGCCCTCTTCGCCCAGAATATCTACAATCCGGCAGTAAGACTTCCCTTTGCGCTTGAAAAGCAAAATTCGTCGAACAATGTACGTAGCTCGATCGAATACGCCATTTTCTAAAACTTAACTACATTCACACCAAAGTAAACATTACGTAATGATGACTGTCGAGTGGCTTCCGCTGACCGTCGAATGGCCATCGTGTGCCTGACTGTCGACTGTCGCGTCGTTGACCGGTGGTCGAACGCGCGATATCGTTCACTTTATTATGAAAAGTACCGTACTTCACTAGCCAG
>CAUJGJ010000085.1:770200-772700 GCA_963170055.1 Halisarca cf. caerulea
TGTACAGCACACACTGAGAACACCACATGTACAGCACACACTGAGAGTACCACATGTACAGCACACACTGAGAGCATCATATATATGTACACTGCATGAGATTCCACACCGAATGCTAAAGTCTCCAGTCACACTACAGAATACTTTTGTATGTTTTATGAGTGTACACTTTAGCAATGATATCCTCAGTATAAATGCTAAGCTTAGTTTTTACTCCACTGGCTTGACTGTATGTGAGTTAGGCATAGAATTTGCCTCAGATGACTACATGAGGAGGGGCACTTGGTTTCTGTACTCAGTTACTGTGGTTATAGCGCATGCATGTATGGTGGGTAGGTAACATGTATACCAAAAAATGCACGAGTACTGGAGTTGCATATATAGTCAGGATGGTTGATATATAGGATCTACTGAATTTGGTGGCAGTACACACTGAAGGGTCATGGGGGTCCAAACAAATGGCTTCCATTTAATTGTTGTGTATAAGTACACATAGTGTGTGTAAGTGTGTGTGTGTGTGTGTGTGTGTGTGTGTGTGTAAGTGTGTGTGTGTGTGTGTGTGTGTGTGTGTGTGTGTGTGTGTGTGTGTGTGTGTGTGTGTGTGTGTGTGTGTGCTAAAGTGTGTGTGTGTGTGTGTGTGTGTGTGTGTGTGTGTGTGTGTGTGTGTGTGTGTGTGTGTGTGCTAAAGTGTGTGTGTGTGTGTGTGTGTGTGTGTGTGTGTGTGTGTGTGTGTGTGTGTGTGTGTGTGTGTGCACATGTGTGTGTGTGTGTGTGTGTGTGTGGGCACGTGTGTGTGTGCATATATGTGTGTGTGCATGTGCATACAAGTGTGTGTGTGTGTGTGTGTGTGTGTGTGTGTATGTGTGTGTGTGTGTGCGTGTGTGTGTGTGTGTGTGTGTGTACGTGTGTGTGCGTGTACAGTTGTTTTCAGTCATGCAATAACAACTCAATAGTTGTGTAAGGAGAGTACTACTAACATATAACTATAACTGACAAAGTACATTTAATGTTGCCATGGCTACAACCACCGTTAAAATAAAATGAAATAAATTACTCGACAGAGGTTACATCTGGTAACTACATTCATTTGTCCGTCAGTAAACAACTTGTCCAGTTCCTTCATAGCTCCTCCCTTCCCTCACCTTGTAGACTCTCTCCCGCTGCGATGGCGCCAGCCAAGCCCCACCTCTGGCGTACGGGATCACAGGTCAAACTTCTAAGAATTATAAGTACATTCATATCCCACCCACCCACACACTGCCGCAGGCCGCTACTTAAACAGGTGGTCCGTCTTGATAGATTCAATTTCATTGCTATGGCAACACAAACACAGCTAATGGATATGAAAGTCCACGTACAGCAACCTGTACAATATACTTTTGGATAGACTGAACTGAACCAATCACTTGCTCACTCACACTGAGAGAATCACAGTCTACATAGAGGTATACACAGTCGTATATATACTTATATAATACTATATATATTACTAGTACACAACTATAATATACATAATATGTATAATATAAGTATGGATTTAGTACTATAGCATGCTATAAGCTACAGTAATAATGTTTAGTATTGAGTAGTGGTAGGTTGTGGGTCAGAGGAAAGGTTCACTCACAAGTTCTCAGAATTGCAGTAGTATAAAGAGTGCTGTAGTGTGCCTGTGCTGTGCACACATCAGCAGTTACTGAGAACAGCTGATACCAATGGCACATGTGTACACAAGGGCAGACTGTGGAATGTGACCAATGAGAGCACCACATGTACAGCACACACTGAGAGCACCACATGTACAGCACACACTGAGAGCACCACACGTACAGCACACACTGAGAGCACCACATGTACAGCACACACTGAGAGCACCACATGTACAGCACACACTGAGAGCACCACATGTACAGCACACACTGAGAGCACCACATGTACAGCACACACTGAAAGCACCACATGTACAGCACACACTGAGAGCACCACGTGTACAGCACACACTGAGAGCACCACAGCACACACTGAGAGCACCACATGTACAGCACACACTGAGAGCACCACAGCATATATGCACTGAGAGCACCACGTGTACAGCACACACTGAGAGCACCACATGTACAGCACACACTGAGAGCACCACAGCATATATGCACTGAGATTCCACACAGAATGCTAAAGTCTCCAGTCATGCTATGTACAGAATACTTCTGTATGTTTTATGAGTGTACACTTTAGCAATGATATCCTCAGTATAAATGCTAAGCTTAGTTTTTACTCCACTGGCTTGACTGTATGTGAGTTAGGCATATAATTTGCCTCAGATGACTACATGAGGAGGGGCACTTGGTTTCTGTACTCAGTTACTGTGGTTATAGCGCATGCATGTATGGTGGGTAGGTAACATGTATACCAAAAAATGCACGAGTACTGGAGTTGCATATATAGTCAGGATGGTTGATATATAGGATCTACTGAATTTGGTGGCAGTACACACTGAAGGGTC
>CAUJGJ010000085.1:777700-790200 GCA_963170055.1 Halisarca cf. caerulea
TGAGAGATTATACAAACTACTTCAAGGTACGCCCTGGATACCAGGATGAGGTGGATACAGAGCTAATTAGAGCTGCAAGCCTTGCAGGAGACTCATCACCCCCGCATCAGCGTTGTGTAATCCTGGCTATTGATGAGATGAAAATTCATGAGGATCTCGTCTTCGACAAGCACTCTAGTCAGCTAACGGGCTTTGTCAACCTTGGTGATGCCGATTCTGCCCTGCGTAAAATGAGTACCCTGGATCATGAGAAGCCAGTCCTGGCTACCAGCATGCTAGTGGTCATGATCAGGTTTCTTTTTAAGAAGCTTGACTTTGTGTATGCGTCTTTTCCAACTGTGGGTGCCTCAGGGGTGGAAATTATGTCTCTTATATGGGAGGGGATTAGCCGATTGGAGCTATTCGTAGGATTGAAGGTATATACAAAGTGCATGCATGCATGTGAATTTTTTAAGTACATGTATTAAATCAACTCTGTTGTCACCCGTATATAGACTAAGTGTTTCTTTGCTTTGCTACCAGGTTCTTGGTATTACCAGTGATGGTGCCTCCACAAACAGAAAGTTTTATCGATTGGCCTCTTCCTTACCAAGCATTCCTTACAAAGCCCCAAATTTCTTTACGTGGAACAATCGCTTCTTGTATCTTTTTTGTGACGTTCCCCATTTGATGAAGACAGTGAGGAATTGTTGGGCCAGTTCTTATGTTGCAGGAAAGAAACGCAAGATGTGGGTACGTGAATGCTATAATACTCCTTTACCATGCATGCACTTTCAATCAGCACTGTGCATTATACACTTCTACAGATTAATGGGTGTGAGATAAAATGGCAGCATTTGGTGGATCTTTATGAAGATGGCAAAGGAGCTTGCAGAGAGGCCCCAGGACTAAACATGCTCCACAAACTAACTCGTGAGCATGTATACCTCAATTCTTACTCAAAGATGAAAGTAAGCTTGGCTGTTCAGGTGAGAAATAGCTTGCAGTATGCATGTGAAGTGGTCAGTTTGTATACGCATGCACTATATTGAATATGTGTGTGTGTGTGTGTGTGCATGTATTTTTACTATTGTAGGTCCTCAGCAAGTCTGTAGCAGATGCACTACAATTGAAAAGCCAGCCAGAGCTCAGAGAAACTGAACGCTTTGTACGAATGATGAATCGTTTTTTCGACATGCTTAATGTTAGGAGCACTACAGAAGGGTTCAAGAAGAGGAATAAGGACCTCCTGCCATACACATCTTTAGCAGATGACCGGTTCAAGGTATAGCCATTATAAGTGAAGTTTGGTAGATTGCTGTATTGCATACATTTAATGGCATGCACTTGTTCAATTATTTTTGTGTGCATGTGTGTGTAGCAATTGGTTATTGCTGCATTGCATGCAGCATGTGCATGATCAATTAATTACTGCATGGTTGGGAAATCCCCCTCCTCAAATTGTACCGTTGCCGCCCCGCTGTTGTTTTCAAATTCCTGTTACATGCATGGCTTCACTTAATTCTTGTACCCATACTTTATACAGTGGCTGAAAGTCGACTTCCTAGGATACCTTGATGAGTGGGAGAGATCTTCTAGTGCTAGAGAAGGGTTTACAAAGGAAGAGAAGTCATACATGTGTCTTAGCCAGGAAACGCTGGAAGGACTGCGAATAACAGGTATATTGTGCATGCATATAGTGTGGCCTACATGCAGTTTCTTATCGAGACTCAGTTTTCTTGTGACCATATATAATATTATATGATTCTGTGTTATAATATTATAAATAGAAATTTAATATGACTTCCATATTTATTTTCACTCAGTGAATGCCTTCCTGGACTTGGTGAATTACATGTTCACGACTTATCCTGGAATTGAGTTCTTTTTGACGGAAAGGCTGACTCAGGATCCCCTTGAAAGCTACTTTGGCTTGCAGCGGCAAATGGGAGGTGGTTCTAGAGCTCCCAATGTCAATCGCTTCCTTACCAATACCCAAAGTCTTAGAATGCACCAGCAGGTGGCTGTTCCACCAAGAAAGGGTAATGTGCAAGCCAAGACAGGATGTTTGGATACGAGAGATCCATCTGCTAGTATCTCCTTGCCAAAGCGCAAGAAACATTAAACTGTTAAACACTGCTAGTATAATATTTTATGCATGCATTTCTTATATAATATTATATTATTAATGATGAATAATAATTATTATCTCCATTGAATTAATTTTATAATACTAATTGATTGGTTGATTGATGCTAATAATATTTATATTGAGTTTTGTTACTATGTATTATGGTTATGAATAGTATTAATATATTATTGGCATGGAGCTTCATGCATGCATGCATCCCACCATAGCCACTTACGTAAATCACATGCATTTAATTATGGTTTGGTTCAAGTCTGGAGCGAAGCGATTTGCTGCCAGGGACTACTGATCTAGATGCTTTCTTGTATTGCTCCAACCATCCTCGGGCAAAAGAAAACCCACGTATAGTCAGGTATAGCCTCAGTATCTTTTCAACGAGATTCAGCTGGTAGTCATCCTCTACATGATTGCTGAACAGGTGCGAAGAGAGGGAACATATTTCTTCCATGTGAGTTAGATCTTCTGCAATTTTGTTTATGTCAATTTGTCTGCTCACTGACACAGAGCTGATGTTCAGAAGAGTTCTGCATTTCCTCTCTACCCGGACAAAAAATTCAAATGCACTATCACTAATGATGGTGAGTCCGCCACGATTTGTCAACGAAATCCACCGCTTAACAAAAGTGTCGCAAGATTCTTCTATATTATCCTCAGCACTAACAGTACATAAACTCTCCAGTGCGGTTCGGTGTTGAACAGATTGCACATCATTTCCCTTTGTACTCCTCCTAACTTTTCGCACTACATAGCCTGCAACATAGTGCAGAGCAGAGAGTTCATCATCATTAAGGCTGAGATCTGTACTAGAGGGTGATAAAACAACTGTAATTTCACATAGCTGCATAACCTTTATTAGCAGCTGATGACCAACATAGTTGCCAAGTACAGCATCTCCATGTGAAAACACATGTAAAGGCAAGTCAAGGTTGGTACAGAGTTTGGTCCATTCAACTCTGAATTTCCCTGACGAGCAGAGCGAATTGAAGGAAGTCCAAACACGTTCCTTAGCTGATCTTGCCGGTGGTCGTGAATATTGTAGAACCACTTCCATTAACATTGCACTTACATTCGAGCAGAAAGTCAACATTGCAAAGGACAATTCAGGGTCGTTGATGCTTATCCTTCTCAGAATAAGCTGAGCATTGGCTTTCACTAGCAATTCATCCCCACACGGCTGTTGTGTTTCTGCTACATGTGTTAAGATTCCGAAGATTGAACGACAAACGTGCATTATGGCTGCGACGCGGTGGGCTGCAAGGGAATTGATCAGTACAAAATTGGAGTTATATATAAGGTGAATACATAAGTATAACAAGCATGAAAGCTAATTTTCTGGTTAGGCTTCATGATATCTATTGCTAAACTCACTCGGCATACTTAAACTGGCGTGATCGTGAGCGATTCCCAGAAGAGCCAACAGAGACGTCGGCGGCGGCGGCGTGGCTAAGCTCGATTGGTGTCCGTGAGCAGACATATCTTTCAATGAACGATAAAGCAAATAACTGTTAAGCGCGAATTGCGTTTGCATGAAAATCCCCCATTACTTCATATGTGCAGCTGTTAACACAGTCTAGTGCTAACGATTGAGATTACCACTTCGGTAGCGCGGCCATTTTTCGTAACACGGATGATTCTAGTGACGTCACAGTTTCCAATCCATACCCTTCTCTATTTATACTATCCATGGTGGCAGCACCTGAGAAATCCCACTGGCTGCGTGGCTCGTGACAACAGTGAGACAGTACGGCTGTTCACCTGTTGGTCATCACCACACCCTTACAGGGCCCCATTCCACTGAAAGTATATCATAAGGCAAGGCTGCGGGTCATACAATGCAGCACAAGTCTATGTTTTCTCTCATAGGAATAATAGGAATAATCCTATCCTAAAAAGGAATAATATCTCATAGGAATAATGTCATGTTCAAATATGTATACATGGATGGATGGATTCATTCAGAGATATTCAAATATACTGAATTCATGAACAGACAGACAGACAGATAGAAAACATCTCATCATATAGTCTGGCATAGCTCAGACCCAATCTCACTCAGCCATTTTCGGTGACTAATGTCAGTCACATCACCTTCCGGGTGACATCAGTCATGGCGAACATGGGTCTGGCTAGGCAGGACTAATCATCATATTCTACACATGGCATCAACATTCAGACAGTAGCACTGGCTTTGAGAGGCCACCCTTGCGAAAGACCCCCCTCTCATCAGACCAGCTTTGCAGATCACAAATGTATATATGCATATGTATGTGTCAACCATCTTATGTTCCCTCTCATCGAAGATCCCCCCCCCCCTATTGAGAGGCCACCTTTCACAGGTCTTTAAGTGTGGTCTTGTAAAAGGTGTACTGCTGTGCAGTACTATGGCTTTGGAAGCAGGTATGAAGCCATTGTTTCACTGGGAAGGCCTTTAACAGCACATGGGCACTATGACAGCAAGCCTATAAAAACCACACCACACACCACACAACTACAAGCTGAAGACATTGTATGTTTGCAGGAACAGCTGGTTGCCATGAACACATCAGTGTACCGTACCAGCTTTTAAACATGTCCTCAAAATTACCAACAGCTGTGCACATTGCAGGGCTATTCAGACACTGTGATTTAGATAACCCATGATGTTGCTGGATATGTACTATTGTGACAATGTTCATTGGCTACCTGTGGATGCTGATTTTTTGGCTAATGATATTCATAGACAACTCAAAGTGCGCGCTAAATAGATAATGCTGTACCGATGATATAGAGTAATGCAACATAATTCGGTCACATCAGAATTCGGACGCCCATTTCTCCACAACCGCTAGGCGCAAGTCAATAAATCTGGTACCAGAAGATTCCTCTTCATAAACTATATTTACTGACTAGACAAGACTTGCGCGCGTCGAAGTACGGCAGGGATCTCGTCCATTTTATACAGTGACCGAAAACTTCACTATTCGGTCATTTTCAACATAATTCAGACACTAGCTCGCAATTCTTTTCTTCGGCAAAGAAACCAGCTAGAAAACGTGCAGGTGTTAGGTACATATTTAGGTCCTAGCATACTCAAGTTTTGAGCAAAAGCGCTCTTCATCCGCTGAGAACACAGCGGGTGTTTCCATCCTCCTGAACAACAACAAAATTCGGTCACGCACGAAGGCATTAGAATTGGGAAAAACCGCTCTAACTCTGCACAGAGTGCTGTAGCAGCCGTGAAATATTGGATAACCATTTGTACATCCTTAAGGCAAAACATACTGCACTTTGGAGGGAAATGGTTATTCCTTGTATGAGTTATGCTTTGATGATTGTCATGTTCACTGCCACTTGCCTAAAATTAGTCTATGCAGTGAATGTTAGGCAAGTGGCAGTGAACATATATAATTATCGAAGCATAACTCAGACAAGGAATAACCATTTCCCTCCAAAGTGCAGTATGTTTTGCCTTAAGGATGTACAAATGGTTATCCAATATTTCACGGCTGCTACAGCACTCTGTGCAGAGTTAGAGCGGTTTTTCCCAATTCTAATGTCTTTGTGCGTGACCGAATTTTGTTGTTGTTCAGGAGGATGGAAACACCCGCTGTGTTCTCAGCGGATGAAGAGCGCTTTTGCTCAAAACTTGAGTATGCTAGGACCTAAATATGTACCTAACACCTGCACGTTTTCTAGCTGGTTTCTTTGCCGAAGAAAAGAATTGCGAGCTAGTGTCTGAATTATGTTGAAAATGACCGAATAGTGAAGTATTCGGTCACTGTCTAAAATGGACGAGATCCCTGCCGTACTTCAACGTGCGCAAGTCTTGTCTAGTCAGTAAATATAGTTTATGAAGAGGAATCTTCTGGTACCAGATTCATTGACTTGCGCCTAGCGGTTGTGGAGAAATGGGCGTCCGAATTCTGATGTGACCGAATTATGTTGCATTACTCTATATGCCTCCACGTGTTGGAAAGAAGAGGTTTGTGTTTCAAACTGTGCATGCATCTAGCCTGTGCCCTTAACATGAGAAATAGCTTCAGATAAAGAAGTGTTCCTGAATGGAATGTGTGTGCTATACTCTGAGTTTTACGGCAGTTTCCCCCGCATTTGGCAGAGCCTCAAACTCGGGCGCTTTCTCCAAAGGACCCCAGTCCAAAAGGTGTAGGAAACTTCATGGCCAATACAGTAAACAGGCTGCGAAGTACGATGGAACGAATTACAAGGGAAGTAAGAAAGCAGCTCCGTTCAAGCGTAAACCCAAACCAGTTTGGAAGAAGAAACGTACCGGTGAAGACTACAAGAAGATCAGCCATGTGAAGAAGACAAATACTTCAGTAGAAAGTACTCCAAAAGAAGGCACTATGCAAGACAAAGGAGCAAAACTTTCCAGGAGACACAAGCCTCTGGCAGGTATGAGACATGCACGGTAAAGTCATTGCTGTCCTTCGTTCCACCGTAGATACTCCAACTACTGCACTCCACTGGTGCTATAGTCTCGCGTAGCCAGACTCTCAACTTGTGTGAGACTATATACTAATGTTATGTGTGTGCATGTGCTGTAGTCTATGTATCACATGTATATCATGTGACAATGTTGCTGCGTACATGTATTTGCTGTCATGTGGACTACGATCCTATGTGTGTATGATGTGTCTGTACTGTGGTCATGTGACAGTCACATGCAGGTTGGTAATGATGATCTTCATAACTTAGGACACCTTCAGACTAACTCCTGCCAAATATGGTAGTGGGTGCATGGTGATTTGTGGATCTGAACCTACCATGTGTGCCTGTGTGTGTGTGTGTGTGTGTGTGTGTGTGTGTGTGTGTGTGTGTGTGTGTGTGTGTCTGTGTGTGTGTGTGTGTGTGTGTGTGTGTGTGTGTGTGTGTGTGTGTATGTATGTGTGCATGCGTGTGCATATGCATATGAATGTGTACGTACGGTACTAATCACTTAAAAGTTGCTGAATTGTATCATTTGCACGTCGTGTTCTCAGAGTACTGTCCCTCAAAACGTATCCTTTTCTCAATGTATCGTATATGCATGGTACGATAGAAGGTATGGTGGAATTCTATTAAACACGGCTGTTTTCACATCAATACCTAGTGCGATAATAACCATGCATTTGCTGAGTGCTTTATTAAACAATGTAAAGATTGGCATTAAAGCAAGTTAATGTTGTTTTTAGTCAATATGGGAAGGAAATGATTTGGTTTCGTTATTGGCCTAGGAAAAGAAAGTGTCTGCTATGCAGAAGCTTCTAAATGATAAAGATCTGTTGGCTAGCATTTTTGGACTTCTCAAGTTTCCATGGTGATATGAAGAAAAGGAAATGATTCTCCGCAAGCATTGATTCGGTACGTACCACTTCTAGCAACATGCGCACTTTAGCACAATAAAAAATGGTGGCTCAATATCCATGCGAGGTTATTTTTAGCTTACTGTAAGCTACAAGTTGCTAAGCCAAGACAAAGACTAGATCTCTCCACAATACAAGATTGTCTATTTAAAAGGGGGAAACATTCCAAAGTCACTTTTCGGTAGAAATTGGTAATGCGAGATGCTATGAATGAAGCGTACAGTGTCCACGGCTTCTTTCTATACTAAACGTAGTGTTTCAAAACGTATTGTCAAGGTGTAAACAATGTGATTTAGCAACTTTTGTAACCTGGTGTGGTGGCGAATTATGGGTGGATCAAAGGGGGATGTATACTGACATTTGTGATGTAGGTCATTGGTATACATACACTTCCTAATTGATGTCAATTGATGTCAATCGGTAGTGTAAATGGCTAAAATTGATCAACTCTAGATGAGACTGTACATACCAACAGTCAACAGTGAATGGTTGCCAGGATACAAGTTACGTAGTTATATCCTGTTCAGGTGTGCTGCAGCAAACAGTACAGTGCTGATGACCTTGGGATTCGCCCTCGTTCAATCACTACTGTATTTATTCTGCAGCACACCTGGACAGGATATAGCAAATACTTAAGCGATTAGTACCATACCTACTCATGCATGTAAGTACGTGTGCACGTATATATATATATTTTCCATACATGATGTACGTACGTACATACATATATGTACAGAGTTGTTGAGGCATCATGGCACAAATACATACATTTGTATGTACCGTATATTCCCTAATTTTTGGCACCCCTACTACTCAGTGCTGCCCCGAACAGCGTCAGGTTATACTCTAATTCGTGCTGAAAAGTAGCGTTCTCTAATTATTAGTCTTTGACTCTAATTTTCGTCAGCTATAAAATTTGAAAATATTTTCTTCCTTATTGTAGTCCTGGTTACCTCACTCTTTGCTCGTTTGGTATCTATTGTGGCACAGAGCAGTGTCTATCACATGATGGTTCAAGTTCCTTGCTCAAAATCGGCAAAACCACAGAACGAATATAGACATGCATACGTACATACCTTCTAGTATGTCATATTCACCAGAGTTATGTTTCAAAAAGAGTTTAAGTATTGATTTCAGCCTCCCAGTGGTAAATGTACGCACAACAACCATGTGAAGAAACCGTGACGATGATTCCGCCATTTTGTACCTAATTTTTGTCGCGACCCTAATTTGTCGTCATATTTCCCTATTTTACTGTCTCGCTTCTGGTTCTAACCATTGTATCTCAAGTTGCCCACCTCGGCCTGAAATTTGCTCTGCTGGAAAATTAGGGAATATACAGTATGTACGTACACACCTGTCCTACACGCTTCATCGAGGCATTAAGCATCATACATTATTCTGGCATCAGCATGTTGTTCTACTGTCACCACTTACAGAGAAGAAGAGCATACTGTCAAAGAAGGAGCGACGGCAGATGAGGAGGAAATGGGAGAAAACTACGGAGCACTCCAAGGGAAAGTAAAAGGTATTAAGAAGGTGTGTCAGTGGGCGTGGCTTAAGATTTGGGAGTGAGAGTATATACGCCGTATATGGAATTGTGTGATGGGTGAGCATATGTTGAGTGAGACCTCCATACTTGGAGCTGAGGGAGCTGCTCCGGCCACTCTGGCTATGGTTGGACCAGAGATTTAAAGAAAAAAAAAATATTCTTAGTGCTAACTGAAAAGAGAGGCTGACCTGCTTGTCAACTTTATTTCAAGTTTTGTAGGTCACAGAAAATAGAATTCAATTCTATTTATACGTACAATTTCTGTGGATTGGATTGGATTGGATTAATCTTATTTAGACTGGGACACCCACTTAGCCATTGGCTACTTTTCAGGGGGCCCAGTAATCACAAGTACAGAATCAACAAACAAACAAATAAACATACTACATTGTTAATTGTTATTATAAACTGTCATATGTTCAATCATGCAATGTTCTGTTCTTTTGGTGGCTGTAGTGGGCATTCTTCACTCTTCTGTCTTGGTGGTGGCAGGGGGGTGCAGAGAAAAAAGGCCAGAAACACCATCACTGGGATTGGACCTTAGTCCATCCCATAACTCTGCTCTTGTAGTCGCATCAGCAGCCCACTAAGCCACCAGCACCCCCCTGACTTATCCCTTTGAATCCCTTTATTGGTGTCAATTGAGTGAGGAAAATGCTTGTTGCACAGAAATCTGCAATTTTTTGTCATGTGGAACACCTCAAGAAATGGCTTCCTCGAACATAAAACAGGATAAGTTCAGCATAAGTAGTAGCAAGAACAGCGTTTTTGATTTATTGGTTACCAACAAAACCAGACACCTTAGTTTTCATTGCCAAAGTAATCCTTTGGGAAGAAAGATCAAAGAGTTAAGATTGTTTCAGTCCTCTTGGGATGGCTTAGGCTACAGTTTGATCAAACCATAGATACTGAGTCCTTCAAGTTGTGTCATGTCTCAGCGTTAGGTAGCACATCAATTTGTAGAAAATGTGTTTAGGCCTAGGCCTAGCCTATACTACACATTGATTGACAGTGATATGCTGCGACCCCAATACCCCACCATTCCATCTGCATCCACTGGACTTGTATATACGTAATACCATAGAGTGGGAAATTTTCGCTATATTTGCGAATTATATTGATTCACAAATTTTCACTGCAAACATTTGGCCAGATACGAACTAAAGTTGGGAAAACAGCGTGTTATAACAAGATTCTCTAAAGAATGGAGCATTGAGCTGAGTGAAAGAACAATCCAAACATGGAACGGTCGGGAAATATATGCAAGCGACATGGTAATGTAAAAAACGCAAACAAAATTGTTCACATTGCAAAAATAATACTCGCTAAAATTACTTTTGATTTGTGAAAATTTATATTGTGAAAATTTCCCACTCTACGGCATGTGTTTAGGCTGAATTTTACACACTTTTCTCTTCATGCAACATACGTACATACCACATGCATATGTACGTACATACCACATGCACATGTACGTGTATGTATGTATGTATGTATGTACCTACGTACCGCATGCATAATATGTACGTGTGTGTATGTACGTACCGCATGTACGTACATGTACGTATGTGTACGTATGTATGTATTTGGTACAAGTGGTTTGTACATGTGTCCTACATACATTTCGTACATATATCTGTAGACAACAAGTAAACAACAACAATTTTGACAATAAGTAAAAAGTAAACAAGTAATCAACATACATACTTGTTAACAATGTGGGTTGAACTGGGTAAAGTGTGCATATTCTTACAGTGAAACCTCTCTAATCCGCCACAATTGGGATCTCCCACTTTATGGCGGATTAGTGAGGTTGGCGGATTAATGAGGTTTAGAGGGCATGCATGTAAATTGATCACAAATAGGTAGAATTAATGAAATTGCAACAGATAAAACTGTTCAATGTTGAACATGACTGAGAAATTAATACTGTACAACTCACAGATATTGAAATAACAAATCAGAACATCAGGACGGTAATATTAAATAACTGATGTAGAAGACTGTTCTGTGAGTTATTTAGTAAAAAATGAGTACAAAGTGGTTTGTACAGTTTCTTTTGTGGCTACTTCATCTAAAGCCTTCCCAGTGTCAAGCATTAGCCTGCATCCTGCACTGTGATTCCTTGATTCAAAAAACACCTGTAGCAGGCTGAGTGCTTGTCTAGCTTCAGTTGAACTAGGAATACACTGAGTCTTCTCCGGCTCAGTTTCACAGTGGTCATCGTCGTCCTCAGAGTCTTCTGAACCAGCCACCAATGACACAATGTCATCATCTGTAAGAGTTTCTCCAGTTTCTAGTTCATCATCAACACTGAGAAACTCTCGTGCTGACATGGGATGAGTTCTGCTCATGGAAGGCACTGCCAGTAGATCTGCTAGTTGACTAGAGGGGTCTGGTGAGCTTTCCCCCTCAGGCACAGCTGAAGCCATAATACCAGTGTGCTTCCAGCAATTGTAGATGGTCTCAGATGTAACGGAATTCCAAGCCCTTGTTAGAAAGCGAATTGCTTCCTTGAGGTTAAGGTCCGGTGGTAAGTCCATTTCCAACTTGTGGATAAGATGTTCCACCTGAAGTTTCCTATACAAAGTCTTGAAAGTTTTAATAATGCCAGCATCCAAAGGCTGCAGGTGACTTGTTGTGTTGGGAGGCAGGTACTGTAAGCGAATACTGTGAAGCTCGATGTCTGGAAAGTGGCTGGATACATTGTCCAGAAGCAACAACACTTTACGCCCTTTGTTTGTCATGCGACTGTCAAAAGCATACAACCATTCGCCGAACAAGTAAGAGGTCATCCAGGCTGTTTTTAGAGCTCCAGAATGTACTGGAAGTGAGTTTTCAGTGAAAATACTGTCAGTTCTAAGTTGTGGGTGGCCATGTTTTTCCATGCGTCATCTCTACATACGAACCACTATGTACTGTGCTTCATGACGCAGAAGTTTGTATTTAGTTACATACGTACGGTGTACAAAATAAGGAATAACATTTGTTCTGACAAATGTCCGACCATAATGGGACATGGTCATCAGTTTTGTTGATGGTCGGACCTATACACCTACTGTGTAAATATCAGCCCTAGATATAGTTGTAGTTAATTCTAAAATGATCACTAACTTTTAATTTCTTCTCCAATTCAATCGCCATCCTGCTGAAATATAGATTGACATGCTTCAGTGACATATATGCGTAGGCGTCATCATGACGTCATTGGAATAAAATGGAGGATGAGCGTTGGGGGGGGGGGGGGTATGTTATGGTCTAAATTTTGATATTTGTGTGCTTCATTATGAGAGCAAATACTCCAATGTGCCAGAAATCCAGTTTTATAAAAGAATTAGAAGAAAATATCCTGGACCTTAAAAATCTAGGAAGAAAGCAGAAAGTCTTAATTCTTGCTACAGAGTACTACAGAATGTGTCCGTACAAAATGTCTGTACACTTTTTAAATTTTCCGGCAATCAAGCAACGGAAAATGACC
>CAUJGJ010000085.1:792700-795200 GCA_963170055.1 Halisarca cf. caerulea
ATGCACACACGCACACACACAAACACACACACACACACACACACACACACACACACACACGCACGCACGCACACAACCACAAACACATGCTCATGCGTACGCGCACTTTTGTATATATACTATTCCTACATTTTGTATTGTGTATGGGTACTATGACTATGTCAAGTCAAAGCCTTACCCGCCACCCCACCCCACACACACATACAGTCCATAGTAAGCATTCTGATATGTACCAATATCTATAGCCTTAACTTCACAACCCTATCCCACTCCTTTCCCGTTTGCCCTCGTCCCAGTAGTGCTCATAGTGGCAGCAGCCACGATGAGCACTGCTCAGTCGCAGACCCAGTGCTCCCACTCCACTTGACAGCACGAGACAACCTGGTACTGAGAAGCAGGGACCGGGGGTCGTCTGGCACCAGAGAGCAGTGAGGGATCCACCGCCCAATATCTACCACCGTGGATCCATCTTCGGCATGCCCACCCACATGAAGGGCTCCCACTACACCATCCATCCAGAGTGGCCCGACTTCTACCCAGCTGAGGACTTTGTCCACTAGCTCTCCAGCTTGTTTGCCAGTGGGACCAGAGGAGGGAGAGCTACTGTACATTGTATTGGACTTTGTATTGGAATATTTTTACAGTATTCTGCTGACCATGCATGACTTCGTCAATGCAGTGATATACACGTGTATATACGTACGTATCTACGAGCATGATTTATACTGCACAATAGTTACCAGGATGTATGTATATAATAATGTGCATTCTCAAGTTTTAACTACATGCATACTATGCTTTTGACATATAATATATAATTAGGTAGATACACCACCACTCTTGGACACCTAATTAGCGTGGACATGTGCCACATGCGCATTCAAGGTTGATTTTGACACTCAAGTATAGGCCGTCTCTATATAGTAATTTGCACTACGTATTCAGCTGGAATTTTTGGGGTGGAAGCTTCCCCTCCCCCCCACTAGATAGATGGACTGATAGTATTTCTCTCAGATTAGGAAAAGTATTCCATGATCTGCAATAGAATATATTGACTTTATATACTATTTAATGGTTATTAGAAACTACAGTATATTCGTTTATTCTTCTGCCCTTACATATATTTGCCGGATCATGTTGCTTCAATTCACAATTATGTGTCACTGTCAAGAGAAGGCACTTGCGTATACAGTGTACAATCTGTGACTGCTGGTCATGCAGCCGTGTGTATAAATGCAGATGTTCCTCCGGTGAAACCTCTCTAATCCGATACTTCTATAATCTGACATCCCCTCTAATCTGACATTCTCTCTAATCCAACCATCTTATGAGGTACAGCCACCATGTTAAAGTATGTTAAGAGTCACTCTGTAATCTGACAACCTCCTAATCTGACACTTTTCTCAAACCCCATTAATTGAGTGTTAAATTAGAGAGGTTTCACTGTATATAACTTATGCGCACTCACTTTGTACTATTGATTTCATTATTAATTATAAGCTTTACAGTATTGGAATGACGGTGGTTCTGACAAAAACTTAATTTGGTACAGCTAGTCTATATACATCCCACAGCTCTGTATAATACATCAAATAATGTGCGGAATGCACTAGTGTCTATAGGAACCATGGAGCTGTGCACGAGGGGGCTGTAGCTAGCTCTCATGAAAATTAGAGAAGAGGGCCCAGCCCCTCACAGCAGTATACAGGATGTGCACAGTGACAGTGAGTACCATCAGTCCTTTATGTACATATCCAATAGAAGACATGTAGACTGTATCCGTAGGGTATCCTAGGGGTTCCTGCAGGACTAATCCCAGACCACCCCCCCCCCCCCCCCCACACACACTACATAATACCTTCCTACGTACGCCACTGCAATGTAGGACAGTGCACTGTTTAACTAACCTATAGCCTCATGTATGTACAGCCCTATAGACTTCTTGTACACTGCCTGGTTCAATCCTACGTCAGTTCCTTTTATACCTATACTTTTTAAATGGTTTTTATAGTATACACTTATACTTTTAGGAGAATAGCAGCAGCTACATGCAAATTAGTAAATCCAGGACATATATATATTATTGTGTTTGTGTCATCTCAGAACTAAATCACATATCACTAATAAATTCACATATAGCACAATCATCCTCAGCGTAGTATAAAATTTGTAAGTATGTAGAGTATTATATTAATATTATACCTTAGCTAGTATTAAAACTATAAACATGACCTGTACATTTGTAGACTATTTTTTGTCCGCTTTGTCACTCCTTTTATCCCAGACTTTATTACCAGAGGCAGTCATCAGATCAGCATAAAACTTTCTAAAGGCCGCATAGGTTGACCGATTAAGCTTGCATTGATGGTCTTGAATGATTTCCACCTGCTCCCTGGCTCTCTTTTCTGCGTCTGATGATAGGACTCCTCCAAATATTCTTTTATCCATGATCTCCTTGTCTATACGTACATGAATTACTGTATTGTTATACTTTAGCACC
>CAUJGJ010000085.1:800200-815200 GCA_963170055.1 Halisarca cf. caerulea
TAAGGGTGGTCTATATATATATGTATATATATATATATATATACATATACATATATCATGTATATTCTAATTTCATATTATATAGTACATACCTTTCTTTCTGATTAATGCAAACCTTTTTTTTCATGGGACAGCAATTTGCACAGTATAGGTTTTGGTCAATACATTGACACTTCTCACAGATTCCTTTTGTACATCTACAACATCTTTGTCCTTTGGTAGCCATTTCGTGGACTAGGGTGCAAAATGTATGTATTAATTTTACAAGGCTTAAAACTGCTCAAGTGCAATTATCGAACTATTCCCTATGTATTCCGAATTCCAGGGGATTTAGCTCAGGGGGGTGCTCACTGTCCCTAAAACCTTTTGATTGCTGTATAATATTTCCTTTAGTCACATGCATTATAACATCAAATGAGTAGAGACTTGCAGATTATTATCAAAATGTTGCAAAACCGACATATGACGTCATCAAAATGGCCGCCGTTTTCGTCTACTTTTTCTTTGCCAGCTTAAACGAAGGGATATGATAGCGAAAATGGACACTTTGCTACTATTTTAGTTGAACATATTGACTTATACTACCTACAATACGATTTTGTGTAAAAATATCAAGAATTCAAGCTGGGGCGCTTACTTTTAACATTTTTACTGAGTACTCACTGAAGCTAAGGCTCTGAGCCTCAGGGGGGTGCTTGAGCACCCTGAGCACCCCCCCTGGATACGCCCCTGGAATACTGTATGTAGTATTATAATTATAGTATATTAAATATGAACATATTATTAATTATAGTAATTTGTGCTGGACTTACTACGATAATATACCCTTTGCTGAGCTCTTCGTAGCTTTCCAATATCGCTTTCACATGCACAGTCAAGTGGACGTAGGGCTAGAGACAGGAACGCCACCGACCATGAATATCATTAAACACAAATGAACCAAATATTGCTAATGGTATACATATCACCTTATGAACACATATGAATCTCATTAATTTTATGCATACCATAATGAACACACAATCCACCAATTGCAAAAGTGTACATGACATGAAAAGAACTTCTCATAAAACTAATGCAGTCTACCAGGGGAACAAATGTGAAGATGAGGCCACAGATAATAACAAAAGTACCTCAAGCAAAGTTTTGCAAGAGGTGAGAGTCAGCAGGGGAGCTAGACATCTGTCTCCAAGAAGCATTGCACTGAGGGTATATAGTGTAGGCTTCCAGCAGGGTACTCCAGTTGATAATTCAGTAGCTACAGTATAAGGAAGATGGAGGACGTTTCATACCCATGTTCTGCTTGCCACAAAACATTTAACTCGCATTGGGGCATCAGGAGGCACATGAGAGACGTGCATGGCGAAACAGAGGGGAGCATATCCTGCCTGGAAGAGAACTGTGACTTCAAGTGCCACTACATCAAGCAGCTGCGTGTCCATTTGTCTACAGCTCACTCCCTAAATATGAGAGTAGAGGGAAAATGTTTTAAATGTGAAGAAGGTCAGTTAGCCACACTACCTAGCAGACAAGTACATACACTCGGAACAACGGATAATACTAGGTACAGCACACTGTACTACACTTTATTGCAGATTTTGAGGAATGGAAGCATGCCTATGAAGACGAGCAAGGGGCTATGTTTGTGAAGGCCACTTGCAACAAAACCAGCGAGGGTTGTTCCATCACATACTATCAGTGCAACAGGTCTGGCACTTTCCGTCCCAAGGGGACTGGTAAGAGAAAACTCAAAAGCCAGGGGTCCTCTAAAATTAACCATCACTGCACAGCTGCCATCACACTGACTGTGGATCACTCCACACAGTCAGTTACAGCTGAAGTGTGCCACACACATTACGGGCATGACACTAGGCTAGGTCACATTAGGTTAAGTGAAGAAGATAGGCTCACAGTGATAGGCAAACTAGCACAAGGGGTAACGTTTGACAAGATTTTGGATGACATACGTAGTTCAGTAAATGAAGATTTTAAACGCATACATTTGATTCAACGCAAGGACCTCAACAATATTGAGCGAGCATTGAAGTTGGAGGGAGGTCAGAGACACCATGATGATGCCATCAGTGAAGCAGCATGGGTGGGAGGAGATGAAGGGGAAGGGTGAGGACAACGTCGTTCTCACCTATAAGCCTCATGGTGTCAATGATGATGGCAAGGGACTAAAGAAAGATGATTTTCTCATCGTCCTCCAAACCCCCATCCAAGCTGAAATGCTCAAGCGCTTTGGTGAGCACAAGGTTGTTTGTGTTGATGCCACACATGGCACCAATGCATATAACTTTAAGCTTATAACCTTACTAGTTGTAGATGAGTACGGGAAGGGGTTTCCATGTGCTTGGTGTATCACCAATAGAGAGGACAGGGCAATACTGATTGAGTTCTTTGCCTCTGTTCGCACTAAGTGTGGGATGGTGCGCCCTTGCTGGTTCATGTCTGACATGGCCAAGCAGTACTATCTTGCATAGTTCAGTGCCTTTAACTCCAAAGAAGCTACTCTGCACATGGCATGTTGACAGGGCGTGGCGTGGTGCTCTACAACAGCATGTGCACGGGGTTGAAAGTCAAGCTGGCATCTACAACCAGCTGAGAGTCCTTATGGAGGAGCTGGATATAACCAGATTCAACACTCTGATAACAAAGGTGCTCAGTCTAATTATAACAGTACAACACTGCAAATCAATGTCACTGTACGTATATCTATTCAAGGTGAGGGTTCAACTAGACTCGGATCCAGCTACTGTTGCATTTGGTCAGTATTTCAAGAAGTACTATGTCTGTTGTCCTGAGCAGTGGGCCAGCTGCTATCGTCGAGTAAGGAAGCATGTACAGTCGAACTCTGTTAGTAAGTACCTGGGTTAGTAAGTACTCCTGGATAGTGAGTACTCATTGCTCTCTCCCTACCTCATGCAACACCATTGAAGCACCTTGGATAGTAAGTACCTCTGATAGTGAGTACTAATTTTTCCTTCCCTTGAGGGTACTTACTATCCAAGTTCTACTGTATACTCTTGTACACTCCTTTGATAAATATTAATTTTCATACAATAATTATGAAAATGTGCATACATATTAATTCCCCCACTACAATATAGGGAGCTGGGATAAACACCAACATGTTTGTGGAGGTGTTCCACAATACCCTGAAGCAGGTGTACATGCAGGGCAGAGTAAACAGACGTGTGGACAAATGTCTGCATGTACTCCTGCGGCTGGCTCGGGACAAGGCCTTTGAAAGGCTTATCAAATTGGAGAAGGGCAAGACCACCAGCAGGCTTAGTGCTATCGAAGCCCGATACAGGGCAAGTCTAGATCTATCCACCAAGTACGTACGTCTACATACATGATCACATAAGCAGCAGTACGAAGAACCATGCTGAAATTAGTTGTCTTTCACACTGTACACACAGTATTGTGACTGCTAAAGGGAGCTGCATATGGGCTGTGGATTCAGGTGACACCATGTACACAGTCCAGCAAGAGCAGGAGCAGTGCACTCAGGACTGTGCTCTGGAGTGCACACAGTGCAATATTTGCCTCCACATGTACTCCTGCACCTGGTACGATCACCTGATCCACAGTACCATATGTAAGCACATACATCTCGTGGTACGTACTGTGAGAGGGGAAGATGCACCCAGTGGACCACCCACCCATATCCAGCAGGACACAACCATCATCCTGGAAGGACTGCGCCAGCCCACACCATCTTCTTGTACCTCTGGACGTCAACGTCTTTTCTCCAAGCTGGATGAACTTCGAGGGTGCATCCTTGAGTGCTCCACATTGGTTGGCCTCACAGCAGCTGAGAAACACATCTCAGCTGCAATCTCTGTGTTGAAAGCTATGGCCTCTCAGGATGCATCTGTATTGCCACCTGCTCCTGTGGAGCCCAGCAATAAGATGTTGACGGTCCAGAGGTTCAAGTCCTTGAAGAAGAAAAGGAAAACATCAAAGGTATGCTGAAAATTGTACACCCATGTATATTGTACACACCTGCCTCTCTTATGCATTAAAGAACTATGCAATATATAAATTTATCCATAATAAAGGTGCATATAGCAAAGCCTTCCAGTAAAGAAAAGGGTGCTGTTTTAGCCTCTCTTCTCGGAGACAATGAAGCACCTTCTCCAGATGAAATCACAAGTACGTATGTTCAATGATATTTAAAACATTTGGTAAATGGGGAATCCAGTACTTTGGTGAATTGGTGAATTTATACATTACCCCATCATATTTTCAGGAATGCTTGAGT
The DNA here is from genome assembly GCA_963170055.1 of Halisarca cf. caerulea. Classification (NCBI taxonomy): domain Eukaryota; kingdom Metazoa; phylum Porifera; class Demospongiae; order Chondrillida; family Halisarcidae; genus Halisarca; species Halisarca cf. caerulea. Next base: position 804,474 of record CAUJGJ010000085.1, read on the forward strand.
GGTTTGCTTATCCTGCTGCGGTCCATATAGAGCCACCTCCACTGGTGCTCTCATTGTAGCCGAGGACATCAGCCACTGCACAGCAAGCACACTGCCTGATGACATTGTTGACACCGACCTCAGTCACATCCAGCGTTTCTTCAATGATGCGGCATGGTTACTAGTAGAGACGGCAGGTACTGTAAGTGTGCCCATGTATAGTAGCAACAACTTCCCTACTAACTGTACAAGTATAATACCAAATCACTACTACTTGTTATATCACCATAGTTACAGAAAAGATGAGGGAATGGAAGTGTACGCTGTGTGCATCAGTGACAGTAACAAAGAGTATGGTCGCCTGTGACACTTGCAACAAGTGGTTCCACTGGTAAGCTACATGTACATGTTGCGCATCAGTACTGCTACATTCAAGCGAAGGAGATATGCTATTGTACGTATATAATACAAGATCTGATCATGTGGTTCTGTAGGGACTGTGTCAACGTATGTGAAGAGCCAGAAGGTGCCTGGACATGCACAGATTGCATGCTGTGTGGAGTCAGTCCGACAACTCTAACAAACAAATTACTGCAGGCACACATGTACAATGGTATTGCACAAACTCTGTCAAATGGAAACACCACTGACCGTACTTTGATACCTAATACAGAGAACCTACAAAGGAAGAGGTTTCCAGAAGAAGAAAAATGCACCTCCAATAAGGCCGAGGTCAATGAAGGTTAGTATGCTAGGATCATAATATAGGGGAATACGATGTGTGTGACTAAATATTAGGGCCATGGCTGGTAGATTGTGTGCATATGTGTGTGTATATATGTGCATGGACTCTTTGTGTACTTGTATAGTATATACATGGTCGAGTGTATTTTACATATACTGCAACTATAGGCGTAGGAACCAGGGGGGCCAGGGGGACCCTGGCCCCCTCACATTTAGGGAGTAGAACCAAAATCATACATGCATGTGTCTAACATATTGCTGTACAAATGCTCTATCTAGAACCTTCCGACCCCCTCACTTGTGTGTATTACTACACTCCTGATATTATCACAGTGCTTGATATTTCTTTACAGTACAGTCACACTTGGTTTATCCCACAACCACATTCAGCCAACCCTCTGCTGTGAATCCCCATCATTAAGTCACATACAATCTAACCAGCTTTATCTAACACCTTTTATATATGAGGAACAAGTGTGGTTGAACAAGCAAGGGCCCACTATATACATATCTAGTGTATGATGCTAACATAATATTATGTACAGTGGAACCTGTCTACTGTGGTCACCATTGGGGCAAAATTTTTTGGCTGTTATAGACAGGTGGCTGCTTTAATGAGGTAGAATACCATACATTACTGCTGATTTGGAGAAAAATTAGTGGCTAGTATATATATAGACAGGTGGCTGCATTACACAGTGACCACAATGGACAGGTTCCACTGTATTATAATAGATGAAGTTCATGTAACTGTTGCCTTAAGTCTTGATCATACACATGTACCCTGCCATCCTCTCTCTGAATGAGATGTAGGATATTGGGTATCTCCTTATGGTGCTATTCTCTGCATAATGTGATCTGTGCATTAATTTGGTATTGAATATGAAATGTATATTTGCCATGTATATAGTTATGGCTATTCGCAGATCACAATGAGGGCTTTGTTGTGTTGTTTTAGTACAGTAGAGTGCAGCCCTCACATGCAGTCAGGAGTTGCTGCCCAACTGGGTCCTGCCCTGCCTACATGGTGGGAAACCCAGCCCTTCCATTGTCAGCCTATGAATAATATTATAGAGGACCATAAGATCATGAATAATACTATACACAGTAGAACCTCAATTACCTGCCATAGCTGGGGCCAAGACATAGCTGGGGCCAATACATTGGATACGTGAAACTGCTGGATATGTGAACCACTGATATAAGAAACATGGAAACAATGCTGAAACAGACATATGTACTTCACTGTTGGGGGAGCACTGAAGCAGGTTAACATGCCTCTGCTTGTGCGTAACATTACGACAACTACTTGTCAGCTACACTAGCATTCCAACTCTATCATTTTGAAAACAAGTGAACTCAATGGGTAATGTCTTGTTGCTTACATGAGGCTTGGATACATGAAGCACTGGACAACTGAGGTTCAGATAAGTGAGGTTCAACTGTATTATTTTACATCTATGGTGTAAGCTATTGGATATAGGGCAGTTTAATACTATATTAATATTGGTGTGTGTGTGTGTGTGTGTGTGTGTGTGTGTGTGTGTGTGTGTGTGTGTGTGTGTGTGTGTGTGTGTGTGATCATGTCAAATGTGTACTGCTGTGCGGGAACACTACATTGGGACGTTAAATTCACTGAAAGTCCTACAACACATTGGGCAGTATGCAGCAATCCTATAAAATCCACTCCACCACAGGCTGACCCTTTATCATGTGACATTGTGTACTTAGTCTGACGTAGCCAGACCCTACTAACTAAAAATGGCCGAGCGAGATTGGTTCAGAGCCAGCCAGACTATGTGTACTACTTTGCAGGACAGCTGGTTGCCATGAACACACAAGTGTATTGGCTTTTGAACATGTCCTCAAAAGTATCACAGCTGTGTACATTGCAGTGCTCGTCAGACACTGTGGTTGTAGGCTTTTAGATAGTTGATGCTGTGATGCTGAAAGACAATGATATTGGCTAATGATATTCATAGATAACTCAAAGTGCGCGCTAAATAGATGATGCCCCACGTGTTCAGTGGAAAAGAAGAGCTTTGTGTTTGGTACTTTACATGCTACTAGCTTGTCGCCTTAGCATAAAAAGTAGCTTCAGCGAAAAGTTAGAAGATTCCCGAAGTCATCTTGCGCAGGTTCAAACTCAGTCGCTTCTCTAGAGGACCCCAGTCTAGGAGGTTGGCTAGGACATAAATCTATGGCATAAAGAGTGCACAGACTCCAAAGGACGATCAAACGAAGTATAAGCGAAAGAAGAAAGCAGCTCCGTTCAAACGTTAAACCAAACCAGTTTGAAAGAAGAAACGTCTTGGTCAAGACTACAAGAGCAACAATGTGAAAGAAGCTAACACTTCAACAGAAAGTACTTCAAAACATAGGCTCTAGGGTCTATGTCCAAAAGTAGACAATATACAGGACAAGGGAGCAAAACTTGTCAGGAGCCACAAGCCACTGGCAGGTATGAGACATTGAATGTTACTTCTGCTCTTCATCCCACAGTACTGTGTGCTCCACTGGTGCTATGTATGTGCACTTCATCCCACAGTACTGTGTGCTCCACTGGTGTTGTGTATGTGTACTTCATCCCACAGTACTGTGTGCTTCACTGGTGCTATGTATGTGTACTTCATCCCACAGTACTGTGTGCTCCACTGGTGCTATGTATGTGCACTTCATCCCACAGTACTGTGTGCTCCACTGGTGTTGTGTATGTGTACTTCATCCCACAGTACTGTGTGCTTCACTGGTGCTATGTATGTGTACTTCATCCCACAGTACTGTGTGCTCCACTGGTGCTATGTATGTGTACTTCATCCCACAGTACTGTGTGCTCCACTGGTGCTGTGTATGTGTACTGTGGTCTGTGTATCTAATGCATTGTCACATGATAACATATGTTCGTCTTGCTACGTAAGTACATGTGGTTTATGTTGAAGTATAGAGTGTCTATGGTTGAAGTCAGTGTACGTATGTATGTAAATGCAGCAATGATATAACTTTCATGTGACATCGCTTTTATGTTTATTATACAGTATAGCCTTTGTATGTACCATGTGTGTGTACTGTGGCCATGTGACAGTCACCTGCAGGTTGATGATGATGTGCATGTACTGTGGTCATGTGACAGTCACCTGCAGGTTGGTGATGTGTTGTATTTTGGTCATGTGACAGTCACATGTACATAGGTTGGTAATGATGATCTTCATAACTTAGGACACCTTCAGACTAACTCCTGCCAAATATGGTAGTGGGTGCGTGGTGATTTGTGGATCTGAACCAACTGTGTGTGTGTGTGTGTGTGTGTGTGTGTGTGTGTGTGTGTGTGTTTGTGTGTGTGTGTTTGTGTGTGTGTGTTTGTGTGTGTGTGTGTGTGTGTAAATGTATGTATGTACGTAAATGCAGTGAAGATACACCTTTTATGTAAAATCGAACTTATGTATATACAGCCTTTGTATTTACAATGTGTGTGTACTGTGGTCATGTGACAGTCACCTGCAGGTTGATGATGTGTTTGTATTTTGGTCATGTGACAGTCACATGTACATAGGTTGGTGGTGATGATCTTCATAACTTAGGACACCTTCAGACTGTGTCTCCTGCCAAATATGGTAGTGGGTGCGTGGTGATTTGTTGATCTCAACCAACCGTGTGTGTGTGTGTGTGTGTGTGTGTGTGTGTGTGTGTGTGTGTGTGTGTGTGTGTGTGTGCACGCACGTGCGTACGTGCATGCATGCATGTGTACATACACACATGATCCTACATATGTGAATATGTGCACATGTTCTTGTATAATGTGTTTAACACGTACAGTTTATTGTGGTGGTAAATTTTGGGATATGTACATGTGTATGTGCTTGTTTATCTACCATGTAGCTGTTTTGCTGTGTGCATGTATGTATGTGTGTGTGTGTGTGTGTGTGTGTGTGTGTGTGTGTGTGTGTGTGTGTGTGTGTGTGTGTGTGTGTGTGTGTGTGTGTGAACATGTAGGTGTATGGTGATACAAATGTATGTAAATGTTTACATATTGGTGTGTGTGCATGTACGTGTATGCAAATTCTCCATCCTTAATGTAGGTATATAGTTGTTGAGGTGTATATGCATTAGTATGGCACACATGCATATGTAAATGTACATTATTGTTATTATTATTATTATTACTGTGTAATGTGTACAAACACTAAGACAAGACTGTCCAATAGAGCACACCACAAATAGCTGAATGTCATTTAGTCCACCAACATTAGTTTCAGAATCTATCTTACCACATCTTGATCACTGTTTTTCTGATAATGAGTTTGGAACAATCACAATCTAGGATCAGAGCCACCTGCCCCTCACAGCTCAAATCCAGGAAGTTGGCAACCAGATTAATCGCTTTGGAATAAAGCGTACATCTATATATATGCACATCTCCTTACACACTTCACTGGAGCATCGAGTGTATAAAGTGAATTGTGAGCATGTTGTTTTAGTGTGTTTAATGGCAGAGAAGACACACACAACACATGCAAGCACAAGTACCCCCCCCCCCCCACACACACACACTTGCATATTATGTTTACTAGTCATACATTTGTGTATGGATATACGTACTATTATTATGTCAATTGGAAGCCTTACCTTACTCATCCACAGTTCATAATAAGCATTCTGGTATGTGAAATATCCAGCCCTAGCTTCACAACTCTATCCTATCCCCCCCTCCCCCCCCCCTCAGTCCTTGTCCCAGCAGTGCTCGTAGTGGTAGCAGACTCAGCCGCAGACCCAGTGCCCCCACTCCACTTGACAGCACGAGACAACCTGGTACTGAGAAGCAGAGACCGGGGGTCGTCTGGCACCAGAGAGCAGTGAGGGATCCACCACCCAAAGTCTACCCCCGTGGATCCATCTTCGGCATGCCCACCCACATGAAGGGCTCCCACTACACCATCCATCCAGAGTGGCCGGACTTCTACCCAGCTGAGGACTTTGTCCACTAGCTCTCTAGCTAGGATGCCAGTGGACCAGAGGAGGGAGAGCTACTGTTCATTGTATTGGACTTTGTATTGGAATATTTTTACAGTATACTACTGTAATGTTTGTATAAAATGTGACTTATTTACTCACAATGCAGAGTAAATTATTTGAAATTATGTGCTTGGTATAGACTCCCCTATAATTATCCCTTGTTTAATATACAATAGACCATTTACACTCCTCACTACTCTGCACTCAAGCCGTCATTGATGTAGATTGGGACATGTATGTGCAGTTATAAGACACATGATAACTTCCTACTATATATTATACTAGAAATAGTTCATGTGAATTTGAAACCGCAATAATAAGGACACCATTTGGACCATAGTAAGCTGTCATGCATTATTATATATGGAGATGTCATACTCATTTAATAGGATTTAATGGGTATATGATAATAATATGGTAATGTATGCAAAGTATTTTTAATGTACATGTACCTGTGTGTGTGAGAGTGAGTGAGTGTTTGCATGTCTGCATGCATGTATATTATGCACAGGTGTGTGTGTGTGTGTGTGTGTGTGTGTGTGTGTGTGTGTGTGTGTGTGTGTGTGTATGTGTGTGTGTGTGTGTGTGTGTGTATGTGTGTGTGTATGTGTGTGTGTGTGTCTGTGTATAAATTTATGTTTGTGCATGCATATGTGTGTCAGAACAGCTTCCCGACGTCGCAACCAGATAATATAATACTATGTAATAATGATTGACACCGTACTTGATCTGTAGAAACTGCACTCATCCTCATGACTCAGGTATATGGCATACTTGGTTTGTGCATGTTTGTGTTTGTGAGAACATGCAAGATCTGATTTTTGTAGAAAATGAACACAGCAATCTACAATAATAATTATTAATAATTACAATTAACTAAAATTATAACCTTTATGCCACTGTTCTGGTATACATATCTATAATACTATACACTAGACATTCTTTTACGTAAGTTAGCATTGACACAGTAACATACAAAAATGTACATGTCATTGAGTCATTGACTCAGTAATAGTACACAGCCTGCTTCAAATGTATGTGGTGGTAAAGCCATTTTTCCTTGAATATTTGAGCCATACTATATGGTTGGGTGACTGATGGGTCAAGACTTCATACGCACATTCATATGTTCCTGTTTCTTTATTGAACCTTAAGGAGCAAATAGGATTCTTTTGCAATTGAAACATTGTTACACATAAATGCCTTAAACATTTAAGTTTTACATTTGAACTGAAAGAGCATACATCACGCCTGTGGATAAAATCACCTCCTTGAGGAGGGTTGACTAGTGTGCTTGTACTATCCCCCATCCAACCTTCAAGAGCATTGATGAAGTGCTGCTGGACACTTTTCATCTCTCTGGCTACTGGTGTGACTTTCTTTGCGGCAATTGTGTACAGACACACCTGTGGGTTTTCTGATCTTGCTGTAGGGGCTTTGATAATAGCAGTGAGCTCTTGAATAGCACTCCGTTTATCAGTACACATGTAATTAAATATTTTACACCTTGTGTCACCTTGTAGCAGGAGGCATTTCATTTCATCTGATTCAATAGTTTTCCCATTGCACTTGGTAACTCTTATGTAGTGTTTAAATTCTATGACTCCAGATTTAGAAGTTGATATTAGGGCAATGTGCACACGGTGGCCAGTGCTTTTACTATCGCTTTCAGAAGCTTTTGCAACCCATTGAACAATATCCATGAGTGGATGGACGGTTTGAGGGCTACCAGTTAAGTTTTGTTGCCAGTCCTTTTCAATAAGGTTCAAGACATCCATCAGAAATGGATTGCAGGCTTTGGTACCTCCAGAGAAAGGACAGTGTTTATCATGTGGGTGATTCCCATCTGCTTCTTCATCATTTAGCTTCTCAGTGCCTTTAATATCCCTAAAAGCATTCATAAAGTGTTGTTCAAAGGATGTCATGTGTTTAGATCCGAATGTGTTTACAAGACCACATTGAATCTTATATACAACAATTGCAGGAGAACTTTGACCATTTAGTATGAATTCTAATATGGCTGTAGCCATTTCAATGTGGAAGCGTTGTATATTTGTACTTTGTGAAGATAGCTTCAAAGCCTTTGACTGACCACCAAGCAGCTGTATCATTGCATATCTAATTGATCTTTCATGTGTCTGCCAGCGATCCTTCCTAGCCTCTGTTTGGCCTACGTAGTGTTTCCACTGGCCATCAACTTTCAGCAATGCTACATAAATGTGTCCATCGTCCTCTGAAGTACTGATTTTAGCACACCTTTGTGCTATATCACGCAGTGGGTGGCCTTCCACACATTTATCCTGGTCTGAACCCTTGCTGGGGCCATAATAGTGCACCCATTTATAATACTTCACATATTGTTGAGTGATTTTAGGCTTTTCAATTTTCTGCTGTTCAAACTTGCAAACTGTTTGAATGCCCTTGTATGTAGCCTTTTCTTTGGGGTGTAACAGTTTATACCTGTGTTGACAAGAGTTATATAAACAGGGAATAATTTAAGTATTTCATGATTCAGAATATGCATATCGTAGAAGTTGAAACTTTTGCACAATTAAAGTTTCATGAATTTTGCGAGTGAAGAGACATTCACAAAAGTTTAATTCGCAAATTTCAAAGTTTACTAGACACGATAATCCGATTCAGAGTAAACGAAGGCCCTTCGTTGTTTGTTGTTCAACCCACAATGGCCCACTCCTCAATAGATTAGGCAGTTCATTGTATGAAGATTCCTTCAAAACGGCTGTCATGTGTAAAGGGAAGAGAGCCTTGCAACAACCTTGCAAACAAGTGTTGTTTCTGGTGCTTATACAGGAGTTAAACGCCAGGGGTGTTACAGTGAGGTAGTCTTGATTTACAAAACTAAAAACGTGAAAAAATTGCAAAGTCCTCATTCGCGAAACTTTAGCCATGTGAAAGTTTCAACTTCTATGGTAATATATGGAGTACAAGAGTATACTTCACATGTAGGGATGATGTGAAAACAAAATGCCTGCACAGATGTTTGGGATATACACAGGGTATAACTGCCTATTAGACAGACATGAAAATGGCAATCACTTAGAAGTTACTCTAATACTCCACTTTATCTTCTGAACACAGATGAGTGTGGGCTTAGTTTATAAACTGTAGAATGCAGTAACACATAATTATGTTATTACATTATTATGTTAGTTGTTACCATATGGACTGAAACTTTCACAGTATTAAACTTTCGCAGTTGCCAAATTTAATTGGAGGAAATTTCATGGACAGTTCATGCATCCTATGCATAATAAATTCAATAAAAATGGCCACTGAACTAACAGCTGATCAAAAAAATCATGTACCATCATTTGTGACACAACATCTGTTAATTATTTATTGCTTCATCCTTTGGAGTTCATCACACACTGCTTGTGCGGTATAAAAAGGGTTAACTCATCACGGTCATGTTCAGGTTTCCCTTCTCCAGGGATCAAAGGGAATTCTGAATATGACCATCTGCAGATGAATCTCATGCAGAGTTCTTGTCGAAATAGCATAGGATTGACATAGCAGTAGCAAAAATGAAATTGTCTGCAGGGAATGGCAAGACAGCAGAAACGAATCTTAAAATGTTGCTGCTGTACACTCGCAACAAAGAACAAAGTCAGTGGAGCACAAGTGCTCTCAACGTTATTGTGCAATCCATATATGCTTGCCATTTCGACTTCCATTAGAAAAGAAGACAGTGCTGATTGATTTCCTGGATATGTATATACTTTTTGTGAAAGTTATGGTCCGTACAGTATAGAAAGCTGTAATATATAATGGTAACCATTTCAAAAAGAAAGAAAACCAGCGTTGAAAAATAGCAGCTGTTTCTGGCAATTTTGCCTTTGCTGCAACTATATACCATCAAAGAAGGAATAGCAGTGAACCATTTGGAAAAAAAAACCCTGAGGATTAGGATAATAGCTAATGTGATGAAAGTTATGGGCAAAAAAGGCACTCGTTGGCATGGGATGAATGTATATACATATAGGGAAAAAGTACCTGTAATTATAACACTTTCCCAAACTTTTTTTGCAAATTTCAACATAATATAGTGGGTCGATCACGATTGATGTAAAAAATTAGATGACAAAAAGGGATTTTCACCTGTAGTAAACAAGTTTACATTCAACATCATGCAAAGCAGCCATTTCAATGACGTTTCATGTTTGTATAGGTATAACGTCACCATAATCGCCTTAACTCCCATTCTGTTGATCTGTGAAATTTGTAATGTCATCTGAAAGCTGTGGGATTGATGAAATTGCAAACAACAACACCCGCTATAGGATTTGAACATGGTATGATCAGCTAAAATTACCAGGTGAATACAAATATATTTCAAATATTTGGTAGTAGGAGCGCTTGGACATACTATGTACATTGGTAGCTTTCTTTATTATACTGATGACAGTTTGTCCGCATGAAATTCAACACATAAGACAATAAATTACTTACTGGTCACATTGGACTTAATATTATTAAAATAAATGTCTTCTGCATGGTAATTGACATCTTACGAATCACTTTTGTCATCATTTTATCTATGTATTTACATGAGTACTTACTTCAGGTCACCATCCTTCTTCAGTTCGCAGGTGTGTTATGTCCGAATTCAGCCATAAGTGTAACATTATACGGTTTCACTCGATGAACTTCATTATAGCGCTAACCGCATGGGTTTGTCACGCGCAGATACTGCGCAAACTGGACGTATACGCGAAAATACGAAAAAGATGTTCGGACTCTTTCGTAAAACACGTGACAGCATGTGACTGTAGTCTGAAGAAGAGAGATGTTCGAGTGGAAATTTTATTTCAAAATTGCGGTGGTAAAAATCTCAACTCAGAGCAACGGCAATAGTGCCATCGGGTTCCCAATAGTTCAAACCGCGGTGAAAGATTCCTGGAGCTTTGTACCTTCTACCGTTCGAGTTATGTCCCGTGTTTTGTAGTTGGAGACCCCCGAAAACGACGGAAACC
>CAUJGJ010000085.1:820200-830200 GCA_963170055.1 Halisarca cf. caerulea
ATAGAATTGATTTTGAAGTAGACACTCAATTAATCATCTGTATTATTTTTGCTGACAGGTGAACATCTCAGTGTTTGCCAAATTTGTCAGCCACAAATAGGGTGGATTGATTCCTATTGATCAGTAACACTTGAATTCCTGTTATGCATGCAATGTACATCAGCACTATATATGGATGTGTATGTGTATATGTGTGAATGCATGTGTGTATGTTGTGTGTGTTTTGTGTGTGTGTTTTGTGTGTGTGTATATGTGTGTGTGTGTGTATGCGTGTGTGTGTGTGTGTTTGTGTGTGTGTGTGTGTGCACATGTGTGTGTGTGTGTGTGTGTGTGTGTGTGTGTGTGTGTGTGTGTGTGTGTGTGTGTGTGTGTGTGTGTGTGTGTGTGTGTGTGTGTGTGTGTGTGCATGTACATGTACATGTGTGTGTGTGTGTGTGTGTGTGTGTGTGTGTGTGTGTTCAACACTGTCTAAATTTTATAGATGGGGCTTATAATACTGAAGATGTGGGAATTGTTGTCAAACTAATTCCCGTGGACACAATTTTGAAAGCTAGGTACACTCTAAGAGTCTTTTCATTATTGAAGCTGCAATTTAACCCTTTTTTGTTCTCGAGTTCGCGCGCCTGTAGGTCGCTCGCGTTCACCGTCCACTTTAGTGGATCGTAGGGCCTAAAGTTCGAATTATAAAAGTTTAAGCGATATTCTTCTAACTTGGTAGATGTACTACTTGTAGTAAGAATACACAATACACAAAGTTTCAATGGCTAATGTACATGTACAAAAGGGCTACAATAGGCTAAAGTCTTCTAATTTACAAAGTTATACAATGCTATACGATATTTTACAGTGAATACAATGGCGGCCGTGGTATCTCGTTACCAAATCCTATCAGTTCTTAGTTCGATACAGCTTAAAACAAGGAATAACGCAAAGAGGAATAGGCGTAGAAGAACAGAGGTCCTTGCAGCAGTAGCTGGTACATTTCCGGATCTTCTGTGCGGCGCATACCCCGGCAATGAAGAGATTTTCGTAAAGTGTCAGGGAAGTGCCTTTTAACGCATCGTAAACTTGAAAGGAGCACCGTCGACACTTCTGCGCTCAAGACACTTCCTTGATGAATGGACAGACATCAATTCCTTAGACAATTTTAGTCGCAAGTCCTTGCGAGGTTCGTCTAATTGCTATAACACACAGTACACCTTTGTAAAGCCTGCTGTACACATATACCTTTCCACGAAGATGGGCTAAAAGGGTCACTAATAAGCAAGGAAGGTTAGAAAGTCACAAAAAGCTTTCGAAAAGAAAGTTTTGCTCCATTTCGTGCCCGAAACAAGCCACAATAACGACGAGCCACTAAAGTGGATGACGAACACGAACGCATATGGTAATTATGTATGCACAAACGCGAACATGCGCATCCACTATAGTGGACGACGGATCGAAAAGGGTTAAGTCTGCTATAAATACTACGGGGACTGTACTGTGTATGGATGCATACATTGCAGTGTAATTACATCCAACTCAATTCCGATACAAGCACGAGTGCTTACACAATCATGTATGACAATTGTGACTATACGTAGGGCGAGTATTGTGCTGTACATGTCACTACTGATTGTAGTGTATATTCTTCTGACAATGCATTGTACTCAGAGCTCACTGAGTGGAATGACACACAACTCACGTAGTTGTATCTTCACTATTGTTTCCTTGTGATGGAAGCCTGTCATTATGACTGCAAGCAAGTAAGAATTGACTTGAGCAATACTCGACTGACACAAAAAACTAAGTTAGAGGTGAAGTGCCGGGTATTGTAAATGGATGCTGACTTAAACCACAGATAATAGAAAATGTACCGCATAATGTAGGTGTTCTATCATCTATGCTTAAAGGAATACTGTATTATATCATTGTACATGTGACACTGTACATGTGACACTGTACATGTGACACTGTACATGTGTACATAATAAACATTCATTAATTTGTGCACACACACATAGCTGGTAAACACAATACACTGACATCATGCACTCGTGTGAAATAGGTATCACTGCATGTTCAGTTTTTGGGGCCTAGCAGCATATAAGCAGAAATGGTTACATGCAGACCATAATAATATACGATAAGTTCTCAACATCCAAGGTACAGCTGCAGTACAGTTTGCTAAGATCTGTAGTGCATTGTTTCACTACATGCATCATATCCCACTCGGTGAGGTGGTGCTTACCTTCTTAGAGGAGCTGTCGGTGGAGTCCCTTCAGACCTGCAAAATTGGAAATGTGACTACTTTCAAAAGACTTGGTATAATATTACGATATATGTAGATTAACAAAGTTGATCGTAGTTAATACCCAGCATTCGTAATGGGCGTGCCCAGTTGCAACAACCACACATGCGCAGGAAAATGTAACTCTGAGCATGCGCAGTACACTGCCTCGTGTGACTGCAAGCAGCTGTCAGCGGATCTAAGCGTGCGGCTAAACAAGACTGCAATTTTTTTTTCTTCGTTTTTAGGGGCTGCCACAGGCAGCCCCTATATTGTTTTCATTTGGACTTCCGGTGTGTAACGCTCATCCGATATATATATACAGTAGAACCTCGCAATAAGACCACCCCGGAAATAAGACCACCTCAGAATTAAGACCACTTTGTTGCAGTCCGGAATTTCTCCTATAGTTTTATATGGAAATTAGTTTCAGAATAAAGACCACATTTTTCCTTCTGGATGTCAAAACCTCACAATTAAGACCACTTATTAGTGGATATTGCTGTTTTCTGTGGACATTAGGCTCTGAAATGACGACATCAGTCAAAAGAGATGGTAAACTTGGGGTCACTTTTTTAACATTGCAATGGAATAACAATAAAAGAGGTGTGATGGTACAATTTTTCTACAGTTTTATTGCCTTATGTGCATCCTGTGTCTATGGAATGACTTCTGGATGTGCCATGCTATTCTGGGCAGTACTTTCAGAAATAAGACCACCTCAAAATTATGACCACTTACAACGGTCCCAAGGGTGGTCGTATTTGTGAGGTTCTACTGTATATATAATATGGATTTGAAGAAAATTCTTATAATAGAGAATTTATATAATAGTAATAGAGAAGTATGAATTTATACAGGAATGAGTTATAGGAATTGTTTTGAAAACAATTGTCCAGTTACAATAAACAGTATGTTCTATGAATGCTCAGCTGTGCACTTACCCTTCAATGCTTTGCAAGTGATTCGAGTGCTTGGGGCGGCAGCCCCCACGAGTTTTTAACTCGAATTACTTGTTTTGCGAATCCTCGGCTCCTCGCTCTCTTTTGTTGGATTTCTCAGCTGAATCCCCCCACGGGTAGAGCGTCTATCCTCTTTGTGTTATAGTTTTGATATCTCTGATAGCGTCAACCAACAACCCCTCGGCTACTAGCCTCACTACCCAGCCGACTCAAGCAACAGGTAAGCAAAAGCAGCGTAAACGCTTCCGTCAAGTGTATGAAGATTGTTGACCGCGAACCCGCGATTCTGGGCCGACGGGCTTCACGTCCCGGGTGCAGGGAATTTCAGTTATTTGTGAATCCCAAACGACGGCTCGCCTGCCGGCGATCAGGCTCTGACCTCGCTTAACTCTACCGCGTAGAGACAGCCAGCTTCCATGCACAAACCACACAAAAAACATTCGGGTGGCCCGCAAGGCCCCGTAAGGAAACCAAGACCCCAATGGTCACTGCATATGCCAGCTCGACTAGCTCACTGCCATGCAGGCATGCCACAACACACTCATGTACAGTTACTATAGTATAGATATGCCGCACCACTGACATACAAACAAGTACAGAGTACAAGTGGCAGCTTAGATCATGCACTGCACAATCACACATGCATGCTCCCTTTCTCTCCAGAACCAGCCACCCAACTGGCAGGTACACTGTCTGGGCATGCACCCACTGGTCTAGATTGGTTGCAGCCGCCACCAACCACTACAGCGACAACCCAGCAGTCAGGTGCGTCCATCACAGCACCAACGAGGCAAGATGAAGTGGGCCCTCTACATCCATTTAACAACCCCAGCCTCCCTCCTATCCCGATGCGAATCCTCAAGGTCATAAAGGCTGGGGGCTACATTGAGCTGGGGGACCTGCTTCTGGAGGCCCTTCTGGAGGCATTTGACCTCCCCACACACAAGGAGAGTAAGGAGGAACAGTCTAAACACAGGTTTGAGATTACGTCAATCCTGGAATGGGGACTGGCGTTTGCAACCTACGCCTCAGCCACCACCCACTGGACACCAGAGAGAGCCACTCAGCTCATTGCCTATTCAGGCATTATCTTTCGGTTGGCTCGAGAGGTGGAGGGCTCCACCTGGTAGCGTTACGACAAGGCCTTCCGCCAGACCGCAGCAATTAACCCTAGCCTCCGGTGGGATCAGCGCCAGCCAGACATCTGGCTGGCCAGCCTTGCTGGCTCAGGTCCTTCTGGGATAGCCCCTGGGAAAGACACCAGCAGCAATGCAGGGACACCACCCCCAACTAAATGGGCCCACAATGGTGCCACAGCGGAGGCATGCCACCGATGGAATTGGGGGGAATGTTTTGCCCGCGCTTGCAAGTTCTCTCACTCTTGCATAATATGCCAGTCACCAGCACACACAGCGCGGGAGTGCTCTATCCTTCGACCGAGTGGACCAAGGAGCAGGCCCCGTTCCACTTTACCACCAGTAACTAGGAACCCCATGGGCTCTTTTCAGTAGGCTGGGTATCCACACCCCATAGGCAGCCAAGCAAGGAACTCTGACGTAGACCGTGCAGATGTGATCTAGCTCTACCGGTCTTGATTTACAGATGATTGGACATATACATGTGTCATTTACACTCATTATGAAAACACACATCCAATCACCCAATGTCTTCAGTATTATTGTATATTGTTAGTAATGTATAGCCAATCATTATGCTTCACTGTGCCGTGGGGGCATCCGATTGAGTGGCATAGAGATAATACAAGTATAGGGTTGTATCCGGGACCACCACATAATTAAAACCTCTACTCAAGTGCACACCAGGGGATCACATTATCTAGGGTCCCACCTACTCGCAAATACACGAACCCCAAAGGAGACCGACGTCTTCATATAGGGCTATATTCAGGGTATCTTAAAGGGGATAAAACATAATAATGGTAGTTCCTCCCCTGCAGATCAACAGCCGGAACTCCCAGAAACCTCCTATCAGTCCGTCATCCCCATCCTCGCACGACAATTCTGCAAGCTACAGACACTGGGAAGGCAGCATGTACCAAAGACAGTCACGCCCGCACTAATCACATCCACCCCCGCAGCCACCCCGCTAGACATCCCGGGGTGGGATAGGGCACTACAAAACCATCCTGACAGAGAATTAATGGGTCAAACATATAATTACTGGTTTACAGCATGGCTTCAGAATTGGACTCAGGGCAAACCCAAAAACTCGCTCATCGGCTGGCAACTCGCCATCAGCAACAGAGCATGCTGAAGTGGTAACAGCATTCCTTGACAACCAAATCAGTCAGGGCTTCATGATAGGCCCCTTTCCACCTGAGTCATGTACGTATGTGCAGGTAGCCTGCCTGGCCGTGGTCCCCAAGAAGACCGTAGGGAAGTTTCGAGTGGTTGTTAACCTATCAGCCCCAGAGTCAGCCAGTGTAAACGACAACCTCCACCGAAACCTCACACATGTTGCTCACTCCTCCATTGAAGATGCCGTACTCTTGATGCACCATCTGAGTCGTTCATGCCTCATGGCCAAAGTTGACATCCGAACCGCCTACCGTCTGTTACCAGTGCACCCAGATGACCGTGGGCACTTAGGGATTAAATTGCAAGACCAGGTATTTGTGGACTGCCAGCTCCCGTTTGGCCTGGCATCCTCCCCTGACATTTTCAGTGCAGTGGCAGAGGCACTTGAGTGGATCCTCCACTCCTGAGTGGTACGTTGTTGCATCCATTACCTGGATGACTTCCTCATCCTTGGAGCCCCAGGGTCAAATAAATGTGCTGAGGCACTGCAGATAACACAAGAGACATGTGCTGAGTTGGGAGTTCCCCTAACCCCTGACAAGGTTGAGGGCCCCACAACTCAGATTACTTTCTTGGGCATCGAGTTAGACTCCACCCAGCTAACAGTAGGGCTGTCAGCCCAAAAGACGGCAGAACTTCAGGGACTACTCACCCAATGGTTGAAGCTAAAGTGTGTGAGAGATGTACAAAAATTTCAGTCACTAATCGGTCATCTAGTTCATGCTACCAAGGTGGTCCCCTTGGGGAAAGCATTTTTAAATCGCCTTTTCCCCGTAGCGCAACACCTAAGTGTAAGACTGGGACAAATCCGACGGTTGAATCAAGAGGCACGCGCAGATATATCATGGTGGCTCACACTCTGTCAGTCATGGAGTGGGATTGGAACCCAGCAATTCCTCCTTCTACAAGAACCATCCCACCACCTGCATACTGACGCATCAGGCTCTTGGGGATGCGGGGCCTGGTTCTCCACCAACTGGTTCGCTCTATCCTGGCAGGGTCTACCACGCTTGGAATCCATCACACTGAAAGAGCTTTTCCCTGTCATACTAGCAGCTGCACTCTGGGGCTCTGAATGGCGAGGACATTACATCCTCTGTCACTTAGATAACCAGGCAGTAGTATCCCAGATTAACTACCTCCATGCACGAGACCCATTAGCAGCACATCTTCTACGCTTCCTAGCATTTTTCCAAGCATTTTTTGACTTCCGTATGCGTGCAGTGCATATACAAGGAGTCCTTAACTACGGGGCCGACGACCTTTCCCGCAACCGGGCGCAGAGATTCTTGACCAACCACCCATCTGTCTCTTCTCTCCCTACCCAGGTCACTCAACCCCTACTAGACCTGCTCCTATCCCACCGCCTCCAGGATTGGACCTCCCCACAGTGGAGAGATCTGTGCAGCAGTTTCTGGAAGCAGGCTTATATTTAGCCCCTTCCACAAGGAAAGTGTATACAGCAGGTTGGAACCGCTACATTAAGTTTACAAACTCCCTGAGCTTACCCCCGCAACCAATAAACGTAGATAAGGTTACACTGTTTGTGGCCTTCCTTGGTTCAGAGGGACTAGCAGTCTCTACTACTGAATCCTATTTGGCAGCCCTCCGTCATTACTGAGTGGTAACTGACCCCTCAAACATGGCACCCTCATTTCATTCACCTCACATGTCGGTGCTCCTCAGAGGCATACGTCGGACACAGGTAATAAAGGCACCACCAAGAGTTTGCCTCCCCATCACAGCTACTCTAATCAGTTTTGGCACAACAGTCCTCGGAATACCAGAATGTCTTGACATGGGCAGCATGTTGCACTGGTTTCTTCGGATTCCCCCGATGTGGAGAATTCTTAGTTCCGGATGGAGCAACATTCAGCCCTGACATCCACCTGACAATAGCCGATGTGACATTTCAAGCATCTGCACAAGAACAAGTTTTTTACCTCAATATAAAGGTGTCGAAGACTGATCAGTACCGACAAGGCTCCACAGTTGCCTTGGGGAGCACTGGAGCTGATTTGTGTCCGGTAGCAGCGCTCCTTGACTACCTCGCCCTACGCGGTAAGAGCGATGGCCCACTATTCCGTCACGAGGACAGTTCACCTCTTGTGCGACACCAGTTCACATCGGTAGTCCAGCAAGCCCTATCATCTACTGGTCTGGAGGGATCACAATTCAATGGCCATAGCTTTAGGATCGGAGCAGCCACCACAGCCAGTGCAGCTGGCATACCTGATGCAACCATCAAGCTCCTTGGCCGTTGGAAGAGCCACGCATTTGAGGTTTACATACGTACACCTCCCGATGAATTAGCCAAGGTGTCCCAACAGATGGCCAGAAAATAACCTATGTATAGCTGAGAGATTGACTTTACTAAACCTTCATGATTTATTATAACAATCAGTAATTTGAAATTCTACTTGATTGTCTGTTTGTTTAGTTACATTCCCATAATATTATGTTGTTGTATAGTGGTTTACATTCATATTATCACCTGGGGTCCCTCGGTCCTCCGTACCTTGGTCTATTTGGGCTGTTTCCCCAAGGTCGCCTCCGGAAGCCTGCGGGGTGTATATACAAACCTACGTGTAGGCATACACTAAGGTGCCTGGGGAGCAGCCTGCTCCTTCTATACCAATTAAGTAAGGGGACATTCATGATCTGATTAACCCCCAAGAGAGGTAAGTTGGGTAGTGTACTATAAATGGCTACGAACAGAAGAGTCCCTGGTAGTGTAAGGGTATGTAAGTGGAGATAGAGGAAGGAGTGAAAGTAAGGTACAGGTAGAGGGTAGTATTAGGCCTTGCCAATATACAGTATTAGGAATGGAGAATGCTTAGGTATTAAACACTACTATATGCTGCGTGAGCTGCTAATGATTCAGTGTGTGTGTTTGTTACAGTGATTTCATATAAATATTCTTCAGTCAATAGAATTGATTTTGAAGTAGACACTCAATTAATCATCTGTATTATGTTTGCTGACAGGTGAACATCTCAGTGTTTGCCAAATTTGTCAGCCACAAATAGGGTGGATTGATTCCTATTGATCAGTAACACTTGAATTCCTGTTATGCATGCAATGTACATCAGCACTATATATGGATGTGTATGTGTATATGTGTGAATGCATGTGTGTATGTTGTGTGTGTTTTGTGTGTGTGTTTTGTGTGTGTGTATGTGTGTGTGTGTGTGTGTGTGTGTGTGTGTGTGTGTGTATGTATGTGTGTGTGTTCATAGATGCTCGAGGCGTATAATACTGAAGATGTGGGGATTGTCACCAATCAAACTGATTCCTGCATGTGGGCACAACTTTGAAAGCTAGCTACACTCTAAGAGTCTTTTCATTATTGAAGCTGCAATTTAAGTCTGCTATAAATACTATGGGGACTGTACTGTGTATGGATGCATACATTGCAGTGTAATTACATCCAACTCAATTCCGATACAAGCACGAGTGCTTACACAATCATGTATGACAATTGTGACTATACGTAGGGCGAGTATTGTGCTGTACATGTCACTACTGATTGTAATGTATATTCTTATGACAATGCATTGTACTCAGAGCTCACAGAGTGGAATGACACACAACTCACGTAGTTGTATCTTCACTATTGTTTCCTTCTGATGGAAGACTGTAGCTGTCATTATCACTGCAAGCAAGTAAGAATTGAGTTGAGTAATACTAATGTGGAGGTGAAGTACCGGGTACGTAAAATGGATGAGCTGACTTAAACCATTGATAATAGAAGGTATACTGTATATATGCTTTCCATTAGTGTGTGAGTGTGTGTGTGTACATAGGTGTGTGTGTGTGTGTGTGTGTGTGTGTGTGTGTGTGTGTGTGTGTGTGTGTGTGTGTGTGTGCATGTATGTGTGTCTGTATGGAAGTGTACATGTGTGTGTGTGTGTGTGTGTGTGTGTGTGTGTGTGTGTGTGTGTGTGTGTGTGTGTATGTACGTGTGTGTGTTCAACACTGTCTTAATGTCATAGATGAGGCGTATAATACTGAAGATGTGGGGATTGTCACCAATCAAACTGATTCCTGCATGTGGGCACAACTTTGGAAGCTAGCTACACTATAAGAGTCTTTTCATTATTGAAGCTGCAATTTAAGTCTGCTATAAAGGTGGGTGCTGGTTTTGTGGACGAGATTACAAAGTTGCTAGATGCATTTGCTGAGGGTAGTTTTTTGGAAGGAATTGCCATGAAAGCTTTGATGATTATGCCCAGTCTGTGTCTTCAAAAACCTACCCCAAAATCGAAAGCTAGTGATCACATAGTATGTTTGGAAAAAAGATTGAAAAAATGGAGAGAAGGAGATATCCCATCATTACTTCAGGAGTGTCAGTCTATTCAATCGAGGATTAAGCCATCCCAAGGAAAGTGTGCTGATGAGTCTAACCTTGCAAGATCTTTCGAGAAGCTGGTTAACATTGGAAATATTCA
>CAUJGJ010000085.1:837700-840200 GCA_963170055.1 Halisarca cf. caerulea
TACTGAAGATGTGGGGATTGTCGCCAATCAAACTGATTCCTGTGAGCACAATTTTGAAAGCTAGCTACACTCTAAGAGTCTTTTCATTATTGAAGCTGCAATTTAAGTCTGCTATGAATACTACGGGGACTGTACTGTGTATGGATGCATACATTGCAGTGTAATTACATCCAACTCAATTCCGATACAAGCACGAGTGCTTATACAATCATGTATGACAATTGTGACTATACGTAGGGCGAGTATTGTACTGTACATGTCACTACTGATTGTAGTGTATATTCTTATGACAATGCATTGTACTCAGAGCTCACAGAGTGGAATGACACGCAACTCACGTAGTTGTATCTTCACTATTGTTTCCTTGTGATGGAAGACTGTCATTATCACTGCAAGCAAGTAAGAATTGACTTGAGCAATACTCGACTGACACAAAAAACTAAGTTAGAGGTGAAGTGCCGGGTATTGTAAATGGATGCTGACTTAAACCACAGATAATAGAAAGTGTACCGCATAATGTAGGTGTTCTATCATCTATGCTTAAAGGAATACTGTGTTATATCATTGTACATGTGACACTGTACATGTGACACTGTACATATGACACTGTACATGTGTACATAATAAACATTCATTAATTTGTGCACACACACATAGCTGGTAAACACAATACACTGACATCATGCACCCGTGTGAAATAGGTATCACTGCATGTTCAGTTTTTGGGGCCTAGCAGCATATAAGCAGAAATGGTTACATGCAGACCATAATAATATACGATAAGTTCTCAACATCCAAGGTACAGCTGCAGTACAGTTTGCTAAGACCTGTAGTGCATTGTTTCACTACATGCATCCTATCCCACTCGGTGAGGTGGTGCTTACCTTCTTAGAGGAGCTGTCGGTGGAGTCCCTTCAGACCTGCAAAATTGGAAATGTGACTACTTTCAAAAGACTTGGTATAATATTACGATATACACTACTATATGCTGTGTGAGCTGCTAATGATTCAGTGTGTGTGTTTTTTACAGTGATTTCATATAAATATTCTTCAGTCAATAGAATTGATTTTGAAGTAGACACTCAATTAATCATCTGTATTATTTTTGCTGACAGGTGAACATCTCAGTGTTTGCCAAATTTGTCAGCCACAAATAGGGTGGATTGATTCCTATTGATCAGTAACACTTGAATTCCTGTTATATATGCATGCAATGTACATCAGCACTATATATGGATGTGTATGTGTATATGTGTGTATGCATGTGTGTATGTTGTGTGTGTTTTGTGTGTGTGTTTTGTGTGTGTGTATATATGTGTGTGTGTGTGTGTGTGTGTGTGTGTGTGTGTGTGTGTGTGTGTATGTGTGTGTGTGTATGTGTGTGTGTGTGTGTGTGTGTATGTACGTGTGTGTGTTCAACACTGTCTTAATGGTCATAGATGAGGCGTATAATACTGAAGATGTGGGGATTGTCGCCAATCAAACTGATTCCTGCATGTGGGCACAACTTTGAAAGCTAGCTACACTCTAAAAGTCTTTTCATTATTGAAGCTGCAATTTAAGTCTGCTATAAATACTACGGGGACTGTACTGTGTATGGATGCATACATTACAGTGTAATTACATCCAACTCAATTCCGATACAAGCACGAGTGCTTACATAATCATGTATGACAATTGTGACTATACGTAGGGCGAGTATTGTGCTGTACATGTCACTACTGATTGTAGTGTATATTCTTATGACAATGCATTGTACTCAGAGCTCACAGAGTGGAATGACACACAACTCACGTAGTTGTATCAAAAAATGTCACACTTGTGAGTGCTATGTGGACGGTGTAGAGTTCCACCACTGGTTTCTCTGTGAGTTTGTTCTGGCAGTGCGAATCGAAAGATGTCACAGTTGATTGCCATTCTAATGTTCTGAAACCAAAGAAGAAGAAACGAAAAAGGAAGTTCAGAGCAAGGGACACAACATCCAAACAATTGAATAAGTCACCATCACCTAAGGATTTAGTAACTATTCTGCCATTCAAGCCAGCTGAACCCAAGTCACCAACTAAATCCACACCCAAGCCATTGGTCCCCAGTGATGCTGCTGTAGTCATGACACCTGCAAAACAGAATATTGCCCTACCTCCTGACACACCATCAACCAGTGTTATATTATCTGACTGTCTTGGTAAGAAAGGGAATGAAAATGATGAAGAGAATGAGGATCTTGCAGTATTGGATAAGGTATTTCACACTAGTCAGCATGTATCCGAGGAGACAGAATATGTGTGCAGTGATGAGATTGGGCCAACATTGAAGTTTGAGACAAAACGAGGAATGTGCTTGACTCCTATACGGCTTGTTGGTATTGAAGATGATGAAGATTGTGAGGAAGAAGGAGAGGTAACCAGCACTGCCAAGTATTTGCAGTCATGTAAAGGAATTGAATATGTGCGTGTCAATGGAAAGCCTGGTTTAAATTTACATCGCGGCCGTTGTCGAT
>CAUJGJ010000085.1:865200-872700 GCA_963170055.1 Halisarca cf. caerulea
TATACTGCTTATACATTTTGCTCCTCCCAAAGAGGACAACCTCCTTACAAAGAACAAATGGAGCTGTCCCAAAGTGTCCTTTATTTGGAGGTTCCATAATTGTAGTTCCAATACATATTGAACCTCCCAAAGAGAACAACCTCCTTACAAAGGACAAAAGAGGCTACCCCTGAAGTGTGCTTAAAAGAATATGTATATTTTGTGAACCTGACCAGTTGTCTCCATTTTTGTGACAACAGCTGTCCTACTCCCGCCTATATGGTGGGAGATCCCATTGGGAACATCTCACATAAAAATAGCCAGGTACCCACCCACCCTCTCCCTCTAGTAACTACACAGTAAGTGACAAACCCTCTTACAGTAGAAGCTAGGTTCATGCTAACAGTACAATATCAAGTACATACATTGCTGAGACTTGCTCTTTACTTCTGTCATGCTGATCAAAAGTTTTGTGCCCACCTCATCTGCTGTATACCTCACATTATATAGTATCCATAATGTGATACATACTACAGACAGAGATAGTGGTTGTGCATATGCATGTGCACTGCATGTGGGCTGCATCATTGTGTAAATGTCAGACTTGATCAAGTGCAGATACTATACCAGCTCTCAGCAGATGCAATGCTACGATTTTACAACTGCTTGTCTGCTTTATTGTACAGTTTATTGCTGCAGTTAAGTGTAGTTATTGAGTAGTTTCTAGAATTATTGCATGCACAATGCACTCTAGATCTGCTGCGAATGTTCTTTGTCCTTACAAATGCACAGGTGTACACTGAACACTGAAGGGTATATGTATAGTGCTAACATAGTGTACATCCAAACAGGTGCATGAGCTGGACTTTGTAATGTATGAATAAGATTACCAATCCAGGTGGTCTCCTGATCCTCTCCCCATTCAGTGGTATTTGGCTATGTCCCGCCCATGTGGTGGGAACTACAGGAAATGGGCATGTAACAGACATTGAACACTGCCCCTTTTGCTATGAATAATATTACAGCTAAAATGGTAGATCTATAATAATATTATTATTATGATTATGTCCAAGATTTCTGTGTGTGTGTGTGTATGTGTGTGTGTGTGTGTGTGTGTGTGTGTGTGCGTGCGTGCGTGCATGCGTGTGTGCGTGCGTGTGTGTGTGTGTGTGTGTGCATGTGTGTGTGTGTGCATGCATGCATACACGTGTGCATGTGTTAAACTTTATACATGCATGTTTATAGGTGCATGTACATACATGTGCACATACATTTGTGTGTGTGTTGCTATATGGGATTAGTATACTGTATTAGTGTGTATGAGTGTGTGTGTTTGTGCATACTTGTATGTGTACATGTGTGTGACTAAATGTTAGGGCCATGGCTGGTACATTGTGTACATGTGTGTGTCTATATACAGTGGAAACCCTCTAATCCAGCCCCTTGAATTGGGGACACCCCACTAATGTGGACACATACCACTGGAACCAAATATTCCACTATAATAAGCCACAGTACATCTCCAACCCCTGAAATGTGGACACCTCAATAATCAGGATGGTGCTTTCAAGTTACAAGGTGTTCGGATTAGAGAGATCCCACTGTATGTGCATGGATTCTTTGTATACTTGTATAGTACATGGTCGAGTGTATTTTGCATATACTGCATAGGTGTGGGAACCAGGGGGGCCGGGGCCCCCCTGGCCCCCTCACATTTAGGGAGTAGAACAAAAAATCATACATGCATGTGTCTAACATACGCATTGCATGCTGTACAAATGCTCCATCTAGAACCTTCCGCCCCCCTCACTTGTGTGTATTACTACACTCCTGATATTATCACAATGCTTGATATTTCTGTACAGTACAGTCACACTTGGTTTATCCCACAACCACATTCAGCCAACCCTGTGCTGTGAATCCCCATCATTAAGTCACATACTATCTAACCAGCTTTATCTAACACCTTTTATGAGGAACAAATGTGGTCAGATAAGTGAGAGCCAACTGTACATATGTAGTGCATGATACAACATATGTATTATGAATGAAGATCATATATCTGCTGCCTTAATTAAATCTTAGTCTTACACACCGCCATCCTAGCTCTCTCTGAATCAGATGTGGGATATTGGGTATCTCCTCGTGACGCTATTCTCTGCATAATGTGAGCTGTGCATTAATTTGGGATTGAATATGAACAGCACATTTACCCTGTAGTTATGGCTATTCACAGATCACAATGAGGGCTTTGATGTATTGTTTTTGTACAATAGACTTGAATCCTCACACAGTCAGGAGTTGTTGACCAACTGTGTCCCGCCCCGCCTACATGGTGGGAAACCCAGCCCTTCCATTGTCAGGCTATGAATAATACTATAGAGGACCATAAGACCATGAATATAATAATTGTTATACACAGTAGAACCTCAATTATCTGACATTTCTGGGGCCAAAACATTTCTGCATGGGGCCAAAACATTTCTGGATAAGTAAAACTGCTGGATAAGTGAACCACATTAGAAACATAGAAACAATGCTGAAACAGATATATGTTACCATGTACTTCACTTTTGGAGGAGCATAGTCTTGTTCCCAGACACACACACGGCGTGTGTGGGTCTGGGGACGAGACTAGGGGGAGCACTGAAGCAGATTAACATGTCACTGCTTGGGCATAATATTACGCCTACTACTTGTCAGCTTTGTAGCTAGCACTTTAACTCTATCATTTTTGAAAACAAGTGAACTCTATGGGTAACGTCTTGTTACTTACATGAGGCTTGGATACATGAAGCACTGGATAACTGAGGTTCAGATAAGTTAGGTTCAACTGTATTATTTTACATCTATGGTATAAGCTATTGGATATAGGGCAGTTTAATACTATATTATTATTGGTGTGTGTGTGTGTGTGTGTGTGTGTGTGTGTGTGTGTGTGTGTGTGTGTGTGTGTGTGTGTGTGTGTGTGTGTGTGTGTGTGTGTGTGTGTGTGTGTGTGTGTGTGTGTGTGTGTGATCATGTCAAATGTGTACTGCTATGCGGGAACACTACATTGGGACGTTAAATTCACTGGAAGTCCTACAACACATTGGGCACTATGCAGCAATCCTATAAAATCCACTCCACCACAGGCTGACCTTTATCATGTGACATTGTGTACTTAGTCTGACGTAGCCAGACCCTACTAACTAAAAATGGCCGAGCGAGATTGGTTCAGAGCCAGCCAGACTATGTGTACTACTTTGCAGGACAGCTGGTTGCCATGAACACACAAGTGTATTGGCTTTTGAACATGTCCTCAAAAGTATCACAGCTGTGTACATTGCAGTGCTCGTCAGACACTGTGGTTGTAGGCTTTTAGATAGTTGATGCTGTGATGCTGAAAGACAATGATATTGGCTAATGATATTCATAGATAACTCAAAGTGCGCGCTAAATAGATGATGCCCCACGTGTTCAGTGGAAAAGAAGAGCTTGTGTTTGGTACTTTACATGCAACTAGCTTGTCGCCTTAGCATAAAAAGTAGCTTCAGCGAAAAGCTAGAAGATTCCCGAAGTCATCTTGCGCAGGTTCAAACTCAGTCGCTTCTCTAGAGGACCCCAGTCTAGGAGGTTGGCTAGGACATAAATCTATGGCATAAAGAGTGTACAGACTCCAAAGGACGATCAAATGAAGTACAAGCGAAAGAAGAAAGCAGCTCCGTTCAAACGTTAAACCAAACCAGTTTGAAAGAAGAAACGTCTTGGTCAAGACTACAAGATCAGCAATGTTAAAAAAAGCTAAACACTTCAGCAGAAAGTATTCCTGAACATAGGCCCTAGGGTCTATGTCCAAAAGTAGACAATATGGAGGACAAAGGAGCAAAAATTTTCAGGAGCCACAAGCCACTGGCAGGTAGGAGACATAGAATGTTACTTCTACACTTCATCCCACAGTACTGTGTGCTCCACTGGTGCTATGTATGTGTACTGTGGTCTGTGTATCTAATGCATTGTCACATGATAACATATGTTCGTCTTGCTATGTAAGACATGTGGTTTATGTTGAAATATAGAGTGTCTATATGGTTGAAGTCAGTGTATGTATGTATGTAAATGCAGCAATGATATACCTTTCATGTGACATCGCTTTTATACATGTACAGTATAGCCTTTGTGTGTACAATGTGTATGTAGTGTGGTCAGGTGACAATCACATGCAGATTGGTGATGATGATCTTCATAACTTAGGACACCTTCAGACTAACTCCTGCCAAATATGGTAGTGGGTGCATGGTGATTTGTGGATCTGAACCTACCGTGTGTGTGTGTGTGTGTGTGTGTGTGTGTGTGTGTGTGTGTACATACATGTGTACATGCACACATGATCCTACATATGTGAATAATATTATGTACACATGTTCTTATATAATATTATGTGTTTAACATGTACAAATTATGTGGTGGTGAATTTGAGGATGTGCTTGTTCATCTGCCATGTAGCTGTTTTGTTGTGTGCATGTACATGTGGTGTGTGTGCGTGTGTGTGTGTGTGTGTGTACATGTGTGTGTGTGTGTGTGTGTGTGTGTGTGTGTGCATGTACATGGTGTGTGTGTGTGTGTGTGTGTGTGTGTGTGTGTGTGTGTGTGTGTGTGTGTGTGTGAACGTTCAGGTGTATATATGGTGATACAGATGTATGTAAATGTTTACATATTTGTGTGTGTACATATGTACACGTATGCACGTTTTCCATACTTAATGTATGTACATTTTCCATAGTTAATGTATGTACATTTTTCATAGTTAATGTATGTACATATGTACCGTATTTGACTGTAATAATAGCCAGGTTCATGTAATAGCCAGAGTTAAAAGTAGCTCTTGATAAATTATAGCTCAGTTTCAAATAACATGTTCTGAAGTAAATGTGAAAATTCTGATTGAGCTTATAGCCAAAATTGCTAATTTTCATACTGTTCTCATAGCAAATCTGCAGGGATTGTTGTAAGCAAGCATATTGTTATGCAAAACAGCCTCATTTTTAACGGGATATGTTGAAAAACCAAATAAAGTTGTTAAAACTTTGCAAACGTTGGGCCAACAGCGTTTTACATTTTTAGCCTGTTTTCTTGCAAGTGCATGACAATTCACAGGTTATTGCCCTATCACCAGCAAACTGAAACAGGTTTTCACAAATTTGTGATTTTCAGTTTTCACAAATTTGTGAATTTGTAATTTGGGGTGCTGATTGTTATCACAAATTTGTGAAAAATTCACTGTTTGTTGTTTGTGGTTGCATGTTATTAGTCAAAAACATAATTCTTTGGTGAGTTTAAATCAGAATTTTCACATTCACTTCAGAACATGTTAAATATTTGTTGGGTCTCAAAGTAACACCAGGTCGCAGTGAACAATGGCCACATTGAACGATTGAGGAACAATGCACAGTCAATTATTGTTGATTGTAAAACATCTGGAGTGACTCCTACTATTGTTTAGCCTTTGATAGTATTGATAAAGGTATGCAAAGGAACCAAACTACCCTTTGTATGCTGCCAAATGATTCCAACAACGTCCTCCGGCCTGGATGTACTGGACGAACTTTGGATTTTGCTTGTTAAAGCAGTAATAGGTTCCATTGGTTCTTATTCGATTAAGCCCATTTGTCTGCCCTGTATATACGTTGGTGTGTTATTTTGATTTTATAGAGAATGCAGCTCAGTTCATCATAAAGGACTTGAAAATGTTTTTGGGTTCAAATGAAAGCTCTGCTCTTTGATGGCTGGGTCAAAAGTGTCAGGAAAGAATTAAAAGCCCAGGCCATTATTCGGTCAAATACGGTATACAGTTATTGAGGTGTATATATGTACATGTATGGCACACATGCATGTGTATATACACATTAATTATTATTATTATTATTATTACTGTGCAATGTGTACAAACACCAAGACAAGACTGTCCAATAGAGCACACTGCAAATAGCTGAATGTCATTTAGTACACTAGCATTAGTTTCAGAATCTATCTTACCACATCTTGATCACTATTTTTCTGATTATGAGTTCAGAACAATCACAATCGAGGAT
This sequence comes from Halisarca cf. caerulea, assembly GCA_963170055.1. Lineage (NCBI taxonomy): Eukaryota > Metazoa > Porifera > Demospongiae > Chondrillida > Halisarcidae > Halisarca > Halisarca cf. caerulea. Next base: position 871,251 of record CAUJGJ010000085.1, read on the forward strand.
CAGAGCCACCTACCTGTCATGGCTCAAATCCAGGAAGTTGGCAACCCGAGTAATTGTTTTGGAATAAAGCGTATAGATCTATATACTTACATCTCCTTACACACTTCACTGGAGCATCATGTGTATGAAGTGTACATACATTGTGAGCATGCTGTTCTACTGTGTTCACTGACAGAGAAGATGCACACAATGCAAGTACATATGTACACACACACACACACACACACACACACACACACACACACACACACACACACACACACACACACACACACACACACACACACACACACACACACATGCAGACACTCATACTTGCATGTTTCCTAGTCATACATTTGTGTATGGATATGCATACTATTATTACCGCAATTGGAAGCCCTACCCTACTCATCCACAGTTCATAATAAACATTCTGACATGTACCAATAACCAGCCCTACTCTCACAACTCTATCCCACCCCTCCCCCCCCCCAGCCCTCGTCCCAGCAGTGCTCGTAGTGGTAGCAGACTCAGCCGCAGACCCAGTGCTCCCACTCCACTTGACAGCATGAGACAACCTGGTACTGAGAAGCAGGGACCTGGGGTCGTCTGGCACCAGAGAGCAGTGAGGGACCCACCGCCCAATGTCTACCACCGTGGATCCATCTTCGGCATGCCCACCCACATGAAGGGCTCCCACTACACCATCCATCCAGAGTGGCCGGACTTTTATCTAGTTGATTGAAGACTTTGTCCATTAGGTCTACGCCAGTGGGACTAGAAGATATATTGAGCTTTGTATTGGAATATTTTTTACAGTTTAATACCAGTAGTGTAACTGTATAAAATGTGACATATTTTCTCACAAGATACAAGAGATTATTCGAAATTGAGACTAGTACTAGTCTTGGTATATGCTCCACTATACTTCCCTATATTATGTAGGCTGTTTACACTCTTATCATGTATGTACGTATGTGTGTTTGTATGTTTGTGTGTCACTGTGTGTGAGTGTGTGTGTGTGTGTGTGTGTGTGTGTGTGTGTGTGTGTGTGTGTGTGTGTGTGTGTGTGTGTGTGTGTGTGAGTGGGTGGGTGTTTGTAGGTATCTGATCATGACTATACCTGTGACTTACAATAAAATGATGCAGTATTACATATTATGGTATAATTGAGTGTGATCTATAGGAGGTGAACAGTCCATGTGCATTCAGTGAAGGGTTCATAGATGTGAAACATACTATGTAAGTAGAAATTTCCAATGACAGTTGCATGTTGGGTACATTAAAAAATTGTTTCATAATGAGGTCATCTTGATAAGATTGCATGCTCATGAATGCATGTGCAAATTTTGTGAAATTTGGTGCAAGCAGTACAATGATAATGTATACTGTAAATCATGAAAAGATTCCTTTAAATTTGGAAAAGATTGCAACTCAATTGTAATTGGTGCTATTTACAATAATAGTA
>CAUJGJ010000085.1:877700-885200 GCA_963170055.1 Halisarca cf. caerulea
TTAACTCCACTGGTGCATGTGACGGTATACATGTGAGTTAGGCGTTTTACCAGCCTTAGATGACTACACGAGAAGAGCCATAGGATATGTACTTGGTTTCTGCATTCAGCCATTGTGGTCAATGCATGCATGGTGGGTAGCTAACATGTACCAGAGAATACACGTGTACTTGAGTTACATAGTCAGGATGGTTGATATATAGCACCTATAGTGTGTATATGTGTGTGTGTGTGTGTGTGTGTGTGTGTGCACATGTGTGTGTGCACATGTGTGTTTATACACGCACGCACATGTGTGCGCATGTGTGCATGCATATGTGTGTGTGTGTCTTCTGTATATGTACAAGTGCATTCGTACATGTACATTATACCATCACTACTGCTCATTGTTTGACAAGTCAAATGAATTTCCATGTGGCCTTTGGGAAGATACACCATACTGGCATACAAACTAGTGAAGTATTGATCAGCTGTCTATCCATGCAGCCTCAAGGCAGGGCAGGTTAAATGATAGCTAACATCAATTATACTAAGTTAATCTTGATTCCACGCGCACATCATCACATCAATCTTGTCTCAATCCATAGGACCTACCTCATGATGATAACCACCAACCTTACTGAAATCACATTAGCGTTATACTTCCACGATTGTACCAGTCGCTAGATGTTGTACTGGCAATTGTGCAAATATTATTGTGAATGAATTTTTTGCGAAAAGCTTGCTTACAAAATTTGAAAAATAAAGGGGTTACGTAAATGTGTGTTGATGGATGAAGTTATAGAAGCATGACAGAGGTTAAATCTGGTAAGTACATTCATTTGTCTGTCAGTAAACAACTTGTCCAGTTCCTTCATAGCTCCTCCCTCCCCTCACCTGGTAGACCTTCTCCCGCTGTGATGGCGCCAGCGACAGCCAAGCCCCACCTCTAGGAGGAGCGTACGGGATCACAGGTCAAACTTCTAAGAATTATAAGTACATTCATATCCCACCCACCCACACACTGCCGCAGGCCGCTACTTTAGCAGGTGGTCCGTCTTAACAGATTCAACTTCATTGCTATGGCAACACAAACACAGCTAATGGATATGAAAGTCCACATACAGCAACCTGTACAGTATTCTCTGGATGGACTGAACTGAACCAAACACTTGCTCACTCACACTGAGAGAATCACAATCTACACAGAGGTATATACAGTCCAATATATACTGTATAATATGTATATATTACTCGTACACAACTATAATATACATAATAATATATATAATATATAAATGTGTGTATGTGGATTTAGTACTATAGCATGCTATAAGCTACAGTAATAATGTGTAGCATTGAGCAGTGGTAGGTTGTGGGTCAGAGGAAAGGTTCACTCACAAGTTCTCAGAATTGCAATAGTATAAAGAGTGCTGTACTGTGCCTGTGCTGTGCACACATCAGCAGTTACTGAGAACAGCTGATACCAATGGCACATGTGTACACAAGGGCAGACTGTGGTATGTGACCAATGAGGGCTCCACAGCATATTATATAGTGCACTGAGACTCCACACAGAATGCTAAAGTCTCCAGTCATGCTACGTACAGAATACTTCTGTATGTTTTATGAGTGTACATTTTAGCAATGATATCCTTAGTACTAATGCTAAGCTGCTAGTTTTTACTCCACTGGTGTGACTGCAGTGGCGTAGAAATGAAGATGATATGTACAACATCCGCAGTACAAATGCTATAGATGCTATAGTTTTTACTCCACTGGCTTGTCTGTATGTGACTTAGGTATATAACCTGCCCCAGATGACTACTTGAGGAGGGACACTCGGTTTGTGTACTCAGTTACTGTGGTTAGCGCATGTATAGTGGGTGGATAACATGTACCAGAAATGGACGCTAATATACTGGAGTTACATATAGTCAGGATGGTCGATATATAGGATCTAATGAATTTAGTGGCAGACTGTTGTATGTGACCAATGAGGGCTCCACAGCACACACTGAGAGCACCACATGTACAGCACACACTGAGAGCACCACATGTACAGCACACACTGAGAGCACCACATGTACAGCACACACTGAGAGCACCACATGTACAGCACACACTGAGAGCACCACATGTACAGCACACACTGAGAGCACCACATGTACAGCACACACTGAGAGCACCACATGTACAGCACACACTGAGAGCACCACATGTACAGCACACACTGAGAGCACCACATGTACAGCACACACTGAGGGCACCACATGTACAGCACACACTGAGAGCACCACATGTACAGCACACACTGAGAGCACCACATGTACAGCACACACTGAGAGCACCACATGTACAGCATGTATACATTGAGATTCCACACAGAGTGTTAAGTCACCAGTCACAGACTACAGAATATACTTTTATGTTTTGTGAAGTGTACATTTTAGCAATGATATCAGCAGTGCAAGTTTATATGCTAAACTGCTAGTTTTACTCCACTGATGTGACTGTATATCTGTTAGCATACAAACTACCTGAGATGACTATGTGAAAAGAACCATATGTATAGGATGGCACTTGGTTTCCATACTCAGCTGCTGTGGTTAGCCCATGCATGTATGGTGGGTAGCTAACATGTATACCAAAAATGCACGAGTACTGAAGTTACATAGTCAGGATGGTTGATATATAACATCTAGTGTGCATGTGAGTGTATGTGTGCGCACACATGTGTGTGTGTGTGTGCGTGTGTACGTGTGTGTGTGTGTGTGCATGTGTGTGTGTGTGTGTGTGTGTGCGTGCGTGCGTGTGTGTGTGTGTGCATGTGTATGTGTGTGTGTGCGTGTGTGCGTGTGTGTGTGCATGCATGCTTGCGTACGTGCGTGTGTGTGCATGTATATGTGTGTGTGTGTGTGTGTGTGTGTGTGTGTGTGTGTGTATGTGTGTGTGTGTTATGTGTGTGTTGCACACACGTGCAAGTGTATCCATCCATGTGCATGTACTATCACTATGTACTGACCATCATGTACAGTACACATGACAATATGCTGTGGTCTGAGAACACACACTGACAGTTTTGACAATACATCACAGATCATATCACAGATAGCATATAAGTCATCCTAAATCAAACACACAAGCACACAAACATGCATACACACATACACACACACACACACACACACACACACATACACACACACTGCACACGCACGCACACACACACAAACACACGCACACACACACACACACACACACACACACACACACACACACACAAACACACTCACATACACACATGAGAACACACGATGCTGCAATGCAAGGCTTTGTTAAATTTCCTTCTTCAGCCACAAACCAGCCAGTTTCACCAAAGTAGGAGACTATCTAATAGGTATATGGCCCACAGAGTTTGTCAGGTTCACCTGACCCTGTGAGAGTTCAAGAGAAATCGATCCTTCCCTCCAGTCTGTGACCACCCTTGGGACCGTTGTAAGTGGTCTTAATTTTGAGGTGGTCTTATATTTCTGAAAGTACTGCCCAGAATAGCATGGCACATCCAGAAGTCATTCCATAGACACAGGATGCACATAAGGCAATGAAACTGTAGACAAATTGTATCATCTCACCTCTTTTATTGTTACTCCATTACCATGTTAAAAAAGTGACCCTAAGTTTACCATCTCTTTCTACTGATGTCGTCATTTCAGAGCCTAATATTAATGTCCACAGAAAACAGCAATATCCACAAATAAGTGGTCTTAATGGTGAGGTTTTGAGATCCAGAAGAAAAAATGTGGTCTTTATTCTGAAACTAACTTCCATGTAAAACTATAGGAGAAATTCCGGACTGCAACAAAGTGGTCTTATAATTCTGAGGTGGTCTTATTTCCATGGTGGTCTTATTGTGAGGTTGTACTGTATACTGTGGTCTGAGAACACACACTGACAGTTTTGACAAAAAATAAATTGCATGTGGACTGGTAGACTATCTGAATATGCCTACTTTTCAATTAGGGTAAATCACAGATAGCATATTAATCATCCTAAATCAAACACACAAGCACACAAACATGCACACACACACACACACACACACACACACACACACACACACACACACACTCACACACACACTAACACACACACACACACGTACAAACACACACACACACACGCACACACACACACTAACACACACACACACACACACACACACACACACACACACACACACACACACACACACACACACACACATACAAACACACACACACACACACACACACACACACACACTCACACACACACTAACACACACACACACACACGTACAAACACACACACACACACGCACACACACACACTAACACACACACACACACACACACACACACACACACACACACACACACACACACACACACACACACACACATACAAACACACACACACACACACACACACACACACACACACACACACACACTAACACACATACACATACACGAGAACACACTGTGCTGCAATACAAGGCGGCTTTGTTAAATTTGCTTCTTCAGCCACAAAACCCAGTTTCACCATAGTAGGTCCTAAGGAGACTATCTAATAGGTATATGAACCACACAGTTTGCCAGGTTCACCTGACCCTGTGGGACTTCTAGAGAATTCCTCCCTCTAGTCTGTGTTCTTCATTCAGAGAACACACAAGCTATTGATGTCTGCCATGTTCTGATCTGAGGGGAGGAAACAGGAAATTGAGATAGCTTCCTGTTCACGGTTGTCATGACAGCAGAGCAGTTCTATTGTACTCTTCATCCCAAGCAGGTCTTAGAGTAAATTATGTTTGTGGGAGTGCATAAAAACCATGAATATGTTTAAATTTATTTCTCGGAACACCTCTAATGAATATCATTACCATTCCAAGAACCACAGAGTAAGAAGAAACGAAGGAAGGTGTGTTTTCCTCTTCTTGGATGAGAGCAGTGGTCCAACATAACAATAGTGAAGCCACAGATAGGTTTATCAGGTTATCCAAATATGAGGGGTGCGTATTCCTGGTACTTCCTGTTTACCATTGAATTCAAGCCTATGAATATAATTACTACCCTTCTGTATTATTACACTGTTCTGCCCAACCTTGTACGTTCTGGGGAAGGATATGTTTGTGTGGCAGCACCTGAGAAATCCCACTGGCTGTGTGGCTCATGACAACAGTGAGACAGTACGGCTGTTCACCTGTTGGTCATCACCACACCCTTGCAGGGCTTGATTCCACTGAAAGTACCATAAGGCAAAGATATGGGTCATATATACAGTACAGTTTGAGTCTACATTTTCTCTCATAGGAATAATGCTATGTTTAAGTTTGAATACATGGATGGATGGATCCATTCAAACATGCTGAATTCCATGAACAGACAGACAGACAGAAAACATCTCATCATATTCTACACATTAGAGGAATCAACATTCAGACAGTATCACAGGCTTTGAGAGGTCACCCTTGTGATAGACCCCCCTCCCCTCTCGCGAGGCTAGCTTTTCTGATCACAAATGTATGCATATGTGTGTGTCGACCATCTTAAGTTCCCTCTCATCGAAGACCAGACCATCGAAGACTATTGAGAGATCACCTTTCACAGGTCTTTGAGCGTGGTCTTGTAAAAGGTGTACCGCTGTGCAGCAATATGCCTTTTAAAGCAGGTTTGGAGCCATTGTTTCACTGGGAAGGCCTTTAACAGCAAATGTATGCATGTGTATGTGTTGACCATCTTAAGTTCCCTCTCATCGAAGATTACCCTTATTAAGAGACCACCTTCACAAAGTCTTTGAGTGTGGTCTTGTAACAGGTGTACTGCTGTGCAGTAATATGGCCCTTGAAGCAGGTGTGAAGCCATTGTTTCACTGGGAAGGCCTTTAACAGCACATGGGCACTATGACAACAAGGCTATAAAAACTATACCACACACCACCCAACTACAAGCTGAAGACATTGTATTTTTGACGGATCACTGAGCTGGTTGCCATGATCACACCAGTGTACCGTACCAGCTTTTGAACATGTCCTCAAAATTACCAACAACTGTGCACATTGCAGGGCTATGCAGATACTGTGATTTAGATAACCCATGTTCTGATGTTGCTGGATATGTACTATTGTGACAATGTACATTGGCTACCCGTGGATGCTGATTAATTGGCTAATGATATTCATAGACAACTCAAAGTGCGCGCTAAATAGATAATGTTGTACCGGTGATATGCCTCCACGTGTTGGAAAGAAGCGGTTTGTGTTTCAAACTGTGCATGCATCTAGCCTGTGCCCTTAACATGAGAAATAGCTTCAGATAAAGAATTGTTCCTGGATGGAATGTGTGTGCTACACTCTGAGTTTTACAGCAATTTCTCCCGCATTTTTGCAGAGCCTCAATCTCGGGCGCTTTCTCCAAAGGACCCCAGTCCAAAAGGTTTAGGAAACCTCATGGCCAATACAGTAAACAGGCTCCAAAGTACGATCGAACGAATTACAAGGGAAATAAGAAAGCAGGTCCGTTCAAACGAAAACCCAAACCAGTTTGGAAGAAGAAACGTGCCGGTGAAGACTACTAGAAGATCAGCAATGTGAAGAAGACAAATACTTCAGTAGAAAGTACTTCAAAAAAGACATTATGCAAGACAAAGGAGCAAAACTTTCCAGGAGACACAAGCCTCTGGCAGGTATGAGACATGCATGGTAAATTCATTTCTGTCCTTCGTTCCCCCATAGATGCTCCAACTACTGCACTCCACTGGTGCTATAGTCTTGCGTAGCCAGACTCTCAACTTGTGTGAGATTATATACTAATGTTATGTGTGTGCATGTACTGTAGTCCATGTATCACATGTATATCATGTGACAATGTTGCTACGTACATAATTGCTGTCATGTGGACTACGATCCTATGTGTGTATGATGTGTCTGTACTGCAGTCATGTGACAGTCACATGCAGGTTGGTGATTATGTGTATATGTATGCTATGGTCATGTGACAGTCACATGCAGGTTGGTAATGATAATCTTCATAACTTAGGACACCTTCAGACTAACTCCTGCCAAATATGGTAGTGGGTACATGGTGATTTGTTGATCTGAACCTACCATGTGTGTGTGTGTATGTATGTGTGTATATGCATAATTATGAATGTGTACGTACAGTATTAATCACTTACAAGTTGCTGAATCGTATCATTTGCATGGCGTGTTCTCAGAGTACTGTCTCTTAAAACGTATCATTTTTCTCAATGTATCGTATATGTATGGTACGATAGAAAATATGGTGGAATTCTATTAGACATGGCTGTTTTCACATCAACACCTAGTGGGATAATAACCACGCATTTGCTGAACACTTTATTAAACAATGTAAAGTTTGGCATTATAGCAAGTTAATGTTGTTTTTAGTCAATATGGGAAGGAAATGATTTGGTTTCGTTATTGGTCTGGGAAAAGAAAGTGTTGGCTATGCAGAAGCTT
>CAUJGJ010000085.1:890200-892700 GCA_963170055.1 Halisarca cf. caerulea
ACATCGAACACCGTAATACAGACGGAGAATGGCACGAAGAGTTGCTGGATCACCAGCAAGTGACACTTCTACTTTTGAATCTCCATCAGGCTGTTGTGGTGATGAATCCTGTTGACTGCTTGGCTTGTAAAAATGTTCATATGTGACTCGATCATGTGCATGGGAAGCCATGGCCTTAGACAAGAAGAACTGACCATCCCTCGATGTGGCCTCCCTAGGTGAAAAAAGGTCTATAAAGGTGGTGCCAATTCCTGGACCACCATCTTCACAAAAATAAGGTTGCATTTTGCTCAGAAATTCCTTGCACTTATGTTCTAGTAGTGACCTCCAAGAATCAACCTCTTCCATACATTTAAATGCTATTACTTCCGCTGGCTTTTTGGTGTCTTCTGTCTTATCTTTGAAAGCACCTTGTATCAGCGTCCGGCAGTGAGGCCACTGCTTCTTCAAAACTGATAGCTTACCCTCCCCACTTCCATCCAGCAGAAGTAATGCTTCTTCCATAACATCATGGGTGAATGCCTCCCATGATGCCATAATTGTGATGAAGCCACCTTTGATATACTCTTGGATTGCTTCTTCAAGTTCTCTCTGCCGAGACTCATTAAAATTTATTTTTATCAAACTAGACAAAGCACCTCTATTGGGGTTTAAATAAGAATAGCTAGTTTCACTGGCCTTTAGTTTAGCTGTAAACTCCTCATAGGCCTTGCAGTTTTGAAGCCAGAATGGTTTGGGCTTGCTAGCCATCTTTCCCGACTTTAATGGAAAATTTCAAGTTACTATACTCCTGGGATAACCCTAGTAGACACTTCTTTCACAGTATGTAATACCAGCTTAGCACTCTGGTACTCTCTTTTATATACATGCAGCCAAACACTAGAAACCACACACACATTAATGCTATGATATATATATATATATATATATATATATATATATATATACAGTGGGCCCCACTTAATCACATACAAATTAAAGGAATATTCTGGTTAATGGAATGTAGTCTCTAAGTACGGAATCATTTTGTATATATGCACTGTATAGTAAAAGAGCTACCCATTATACCATCACTACTACTCATTGTTTGACAAGTCAAGTGAATTTGCATGTGGCCTTTGGGAAGACACCATACTGGCATATAAACTAGTGAAATATTGATCAGCTGTCTATCCATGCAGCCTCAAGGCAGGGCATGCAGGTTAAATGATAGCTTACATCAAATATACTAAGTTAATCTTGCTTCCACGCGCACATCAGCATATCGATCTTGTCTCAATCCATAGGACCTACCGCATGACGATAACCAACAACCTTACTGAAATCACATTAGCGTTATACTTCCACCATTGTACCAGTATCTGTACTAGGCATTTATGCAAATATTATTGTGAATGAATATTTTTTCAAAAACCTTGCTTACAAAATTTGAAAAATAAAGGGGTTACGTAAACGTGTGTTGATGGATGAAGTTGTAGAAGCATGACAGAGGTTAAATCTGGTAACTACATTCATTTGTCCATCAGTAAACAACTTGTCCAGTTCCTTCATAGCTCCTCCCTTCCCTCACCTGGTAGACTCTCTGGGAGGAGCGTACAGGATCATGCAGGTCAAACTTCTAAGAATTATAAGTACATTCATATCCCACCCGCCCACACAGTGCCGCAGGCTGCTACTTTAGTAGGTGGTCCGTCTTGACCAATTCAACTTCATTGCTATGGCAACACAAACGCAGCTAATGGATATGAAAGTCCACTTACAGCAACCTGTACAGTATTCTCTTGGACAGACTGAACCAAACACTTGCTCTCTCACACTGAGGAAATCACGGTCTACACAGAGGTATACACAGTCCTATATATATACTGTATGTGTATATATTGCAGTACACATATAACTATATCATACATGTGTATAATTTATAATATGTGTGGATTTTTTACTATAGCATGCTATAACCTACAGTAATAATGTGTAGTATTGAGCAGTGGTAGGTTGTGGGTCAGATGAAAGGTTCACTCACAAGTTCTCAGAATTGCAATAGTATAAAGAGTGCTGTAGTGTGCCTGTGCTGTGCACACATCAGCAGTTACTGAGAACAGCTGATACCAATGGCACATGTGTACACAAGGGCAGACTGTGGTATGTGACTAATGAGAGCACCACATGTACAGCACACACTGCACCACATGTACAGCACACACTGAGAACACCACATGTACAGCACACACTGAGAGCACCACATGTACAGCACACACTGAGAGCACCACATGTACAGCACACACTGAGAACACCACATGTACAGCACACACTGAGAGCACCACATGTACAGCACACACTGAGAGCACCACATGTACAGCACACACTGAGAGCACCACATGTACAGCACACACTGAGAGCACCACATGTACAGCACACACTGAGAGCACCACATGTACAGCACACACTGAGAGCACCACATGTACAGCACACACTGAGAGCACCACATGTACAGCACACA
>CAUJGJ010000085.1:900200-907700 GCA_963170055.1 Halisarca cf. caerulea
GGATACCTGTGGATGCTGATTTCTTGGCTAATGATATTCATAGACAACTCAAAGTGCGCGCTAAATAGATAGAGCCATAGTACCGTGGATATGCCGCCACGTGTTGGAAAGAAGAGGTTTGTTGTTTCAAACTGTGCATGCATCTAGCTCGTGTCCTTAGCATGAGAAATAGCTTTAGAAGAAGAAGTGTTCCTGGATGGAATGTGTGTGCTCTACTCCGAGTTTTACGGCAATTTCTCCTGCATTTTTGCAGAGCCTCAAACCATAGACCATCAATACCTCAAACCATAGACTCTCAAATTACAGCTCAAACTCGGGTGCTTTCTCCAAAGGACCCCAGTCCAAAGGGTTTAGGAAAGCTCATGGCCAATACAGTAAACAGGCTCCAAAGTACGATCGAACGAATTACAAGGGAAAGAAGAAAGCAGCTCCGTTGAAGCGTAAACCCAAACCGGTTTGGAAGAAGAAACGTGCTGGTGAAGACTACAAGAAGATCAGCGATGTGAAGAAGGCAAATACTTCAATAGAAAGTACTCCAAAAGAAGGCATTATGCAAGGCAAAGGAGCAAAACTTTCCAGAAGACACAAGCCTCTGGCAGGTATGAGACATGTATGGTAGAGTCATTTCTGTCCTTCGTTCGACCATAGATACTCATACTACTGCACTCCACTGGTACCATAGTCTCGTGTAGCCAGACTGTCAACTTGTGTGAGACCATAGACACACAATATGTGTGTGTGCATGTGCTGTAGTCTATGTATCACATGTGTATCATGTGACAATGTTGCTACGTACATAATTGCTGTCATGTGGACTACGATCCTATGTGTGTATGATGTGTCAGTACTGTGGTCATGTGACAGTCACATGCAGGTTGGTGATTACGTGTATATGTATGCTATGGTCATATGACTATCACATGCAGGTTGGTGATTATATGTATATGTATGCTATGGTCATGTGACTATCACATGCAGGTTGGTGATTATGTATATATGTATGCTATGGTCATGTAACAGTCACATGCAGGTTGGTGATGATGTGTATGTACTGTTGTCATGTGACAGTCACATGCAGGTTGGTAATGATGATCTTCATAATTAGGACTCCTTCAGACTGTATCTCCTGCCAAATATGGTAGTGGGTACATGGTGATTTGGTGATCTGAACCTACCATGTGTGTGTGTGTGTGTATGTGTACATGCATGTGTGCATATGCATATGAATTACAGTACTAATCACTTAAAAGTTGCTGAATCGTATCATTTGCAGGGCATGTTCTCAGAGTACTGTCTCTTAAAATGTATCGTTTTCTCAATGTATCGTATATGTATGGTACAATAGAAAATATGGTGGAATTCTATTAAGCATGGCTGTTTTCACATCAACACCTAGTGCGATAATAACCACGCATTTGCTGAGCGCTCTATCAAACAATGTAAAGTTTGGCATTATAGCAAGTTAATGTTGTTTTTAGTCAATATGATAAGGAAATGATTTGGTTTTGTTATTGACCTAGGAAAAGAAAGTGTCGGCTATGCAGCAGCTTCTAAATGATAAAGACCTGTTGGCTAGCATTTTTGGAATTCTCAAGTTTCCACGGTAATAAGAAGAAATGGAAATGATTCTCCGCAAGCATTGATTCGGTACGTACCGCTTCTAGCAACATACGCACTTTAGCACAATAAAAAATGGTGGCTCAATATCCATGCGAGGTTATTTTTAGCTTACTGTAAGCTACAAGTTGCTAAGCCAAGACAAAGACTAGATCTCTCCACAATACAAGATTGTCTATTTAAGGGGGAAACATTCCGAAGTCACTTTTCGGTACAAATTAGTAATGTAAAACACTACGAATGAAGCGTACAGTGTCCACGGCTTCTTTCTATACTAAACGTAGTGTTTTCAAAATGTATTGTCAAGGTGTAAACAATGCTGCAATTTAGCAACTTTTGTAACCTGGTGTGGGGGCAAATTATGAGTGGATCAAAGGAAAAGTGTACTGACATTTGTGATGTAGGTCATTGGTATATGGACACTTCCTGATTGATGTCAATTGATGTCAATTGATGTCAATTGGTAGGATAAGTGGCTAAAACTGATGAAGTCTAGATGAGACTGTACACACCAACAGTCAACAGTGAATGGTTGCCAGGATACAAATTACGTAGTTATATCCCGTCCAGGTGTGCTGCAGCAGACAATACAGTGCTGATGACCTCGGGATTCGCCCTCGTTCAATCACCACTGTATTACTTCTGCAGCACACCTGGACAGGATATAACTAATACTTAAGTGATTAGTACCATACGTACTCATGTATGTAAGTACGTGTGCACGTATGTGTATATTCTCCATGCATAATGTACGTACATACATACATATGTAGTTGTTGAGGCATCATGACACAAATATATACATTTGTACATACCGTATATTCCCTAATTTTTTGGCACACCTGTTACTCGGCGCTGCCCCAAACAGGGTCAGGCTATACAGTAACCTTATATGTGCTGAAAAGTAGCGTTCTCTAATTATTAGTCTTTGACTCTAATTTTTCGTCGACTGTAGAATTTGAAAATATTTTCTTCCTTATTTTAGTCCTGTTTACCTCACTCTTTGCTCGTTTGGTATCTATTGTGGCACAGAGCAGTGTCTATCACATGATGGTTCGAGTTCCTTGTTCAAAATCGGCAAGACCACAGAACAAATATAGACATACATACCTTCTAGTATGTTATATTCACCTGATTTAGGTTTCAAAAAGAGTTTAAGTATCGATTTCAGCTTCCCAGTGGTAAATGCACACACGATAACCATGAAAAGAAACCGTGACAACGATTCCACCATTTTGTACCTAATTTTTAGTCGCGACCCTGATTTGTCATCATATTTCCCTATTTTTTTGTCTCGCTTCTGGTTTTAACCAATGTATCTCAAGTTGCCCACCTCAACCTGAACTTTACTCTGCCGAAAAATTAGGAAATATGTGGTATGTACACACCTGTCCTACACGCTTCATTGAGGCATTAAGCATCATGCATTATTCTGTCATCAGCATATGTTGTTCTACTGTCGCCACTTACAGAGAAGAAGAGCATACTGTCAGAGAAGGAGCGACAGCAGATGAGGAGGAAACAGGAGAGAACTACGGAGCACTCCAAGGGAAAGTAGGAGGGATTAAGAAGGTGTGTCAGTGGGTGTGGCTCAAGATTTAAGAGCGAGAGTATATACTCCATATATGGAATTGTGTGATGGGTGAGCATATGTTGAGTGAGACCTCCATACTTGGAGCTGGGGGAGCTGCTCCGGCCACTCTGGCTATGGTTGGACCAAAGATTTTGGAAGACTTTTAAAGAAAATAATTATTCGTAGTGCTACCTGAAAAGAGAGGCTGACCTGCTTGTCAACTTTGTTTCAAGTTTTGTAGGTCACAGAAAGTAAAATTCAATTCTATTCATACATTTCTGATAGTTTAAGCTTCGATCAGTGAATCCCTTTGTTGGTGTCATTTGAGTGAGGAAAACACTTGTTGCACAGAAATCTGCCATTTTTTGTCACGTGGAGCACCTCAAGAAATGGCTTCCTCGAACATAAAGCATAAGTTCAGAATAAGTAGTAGCAAGAACAGCTTTTTTGATTTATTGGTGACCAACAAAACCAGACACCTTAGTTTTCATTGCCAAAGTAATCCTTCGGGAAGAAAGATAAAAGAGTTGAGATTGTTTCAGTCCTCTTGGGATGGCTTAGGCTACAGTATAATAAAACCATAGATACTGAGTCCTTCAAGTTGTTGTGTCATGTTTCAGCGTTAGCTAGCACATCAATTTGTGGAAAATGTGTTTAGGCCTAGGCCTAGCCTATACTACACATTAATTGATAGTGATATACTGTGACCCCGATACCCCGACATTCCATCTGCATCCACTGGACTAACATAATACTGTAGAGTGGAAAATTTTCACAAGATAATATTTTCGTGATATTCGTGAATTGTATTGATTTGCAAAACTTTCGCTGTGTGAATTTTTAATATTTAATATTTAATATTATATATTTAATTTAATATTTTCGTGATATTCGTGAATTGTATTGATTTGCAAAACTTTCGCTGTGTGAATTTTGCCAGATACATACGTACTACAGTCGGTAAAACAGCACACTATAACGAGATTCTCTACAGAATGGAGCATTGAGCTGAGTGAAAGAACAATCCGAACGTGGAACGGTCGAGAAATAGACGTAAGCAACTTGGAAACGTGAAAAACACAAGCAAAATTCTTCACAGCATGAAAATAAAACTCGCAAAAATTACTTTTCACTTCTATTCGTGAAAGTTTATGTCACGAAAATATCCCACTCTACGGCATGTGTTTTGGCTGAATTTTGCACACTTTCCCCTTCATGCAACATACGTACATACCACATGCATATGTACGTGTATGTATGTACGTACATACTGCATGCACATGTACGTGTATGTATGTACGTACGTACCACATGTACTGTGGTTCATGACGCAGAACTCTGTATTTAGTTTCATACATACAGTGCACAAAATTAGGAATAACATTTGTTCTGACAAATGTCCGACCATAATGGGACTTGGTCTGTCAGTTTTGTTGTTGGTCGGACCTATATACCTACTGTGTGAATTTCAGCCCTAGATATATATAGTTGTAGTTAATTCTAAAATGATCGCTAACTTTGTATTTCTGCTCTTATTCAATCACCATCCTGCTGAAATATAGATTGATACGCTTCAGTGACATGTATGCGTAGGCGTCATCATGACGTCATTGGAATGAAACAGAGGATGAGCTTCGCAGCGTGCATGTTATGGTCTACATTTTGATATTTGCGTGCTTCGTTATGAGAGCAAATACTCCAAAGTGCCAGAAATCAAGTTTTATAAAAGACTTACAGATTAATAATACCCTGGGACTTAAAAATCTAGGAAGAAAGCAGAAAGTCTTAATACTTGCTACAGTTACTACAGAATGTGTCTGGACACAATGTCCGTACACTTTTTAAATTATCCGGCAATCAAGCAACGGAGAATGACCGATGGATGACCCTTATTATGTGCACTGTACATACGTACGTACGTATGTGTGGTAGGGAATGCGATTGCGTTTATGTATGTACGTACCTTTGGTGTAAGCAAAGTTGTAGTGTTTAATGTCTTAGTGTGTGTGTGTGTGTGTGTGTGTGTGTGTGTGTGTGTGTGTGTGTGCGTGTGTGTGTGTGTGTGTGCGTGCGTGCGTGCGTGCATGCTGATGTTAAGTGTGTTTTACATTGTGGGAGTATTGATAAATGCTCATATTCTTCCACACTCCACAAAACAGCACACTGTACTGAAGATGCTGAGAAGTGCAGAGGACGCTCAACTTGAGGATGTGAGTGGGATCAGCTACCACGTCATGTACCATGTGTATATACTGTACATGACAATAGTAGATTCACATGTACATGTGCACACACACACACACACACACACACACACACACACACACACACACACACACACACACACACACACACACACACACACACACACACACACACACAAACACCACACACACACACGCGCGCACACACACACACACACACACACACACACACACACACACACACACACACACACACACACTTGCTAATCAGCCATAGTTTCTCATGTGTATATGCTCTTTGCATGTTGCCTGAATTTGATGATGGATTCAAGCCCGTAGGCTGTAGGGGGGGGGGGGGGTTTGGGTGGTTCATCCGAACCCCAATTGGACAGATGAGTTCCACTTGCCAGAATAAGTAAATCTTTCTTGCAGTATTGTTCTTGAATGAACAGAACTTTAAGGGAGAGAAGTAGCTAAAATTCTCTTAAAACTATTTAAATGACTAATATAATAAGCTATAACTAAATTCAATCTCTAAAAGTTGACAAATAGGGCCATCTCTAAAATTGCAAACAGGGGGGGGGGGGGGGGGGCATTTTGTTGTGACATCATTATGTTTCATGAGCACATAATTACAAAGGCAACTCAACTCTATAGAAAACAAAAATTATACTGAACAAATTTGTATGTCTGGATTTTGTTCTACTATGAAGCATTCAACTTGTCTCAGTGGATTTCTGATACTGTGGATGATTTTCAGGGTCCCCCTTGGGATGAGGGTTCTACGGGTAATGATTTTTAGGGTCCCCCCCTGGGGTGAGGGTTCTACTGGTAATGATTTTCAGGGTCCCCCGGGATGAGGGTTCTACTGGTAATGATTTTCAGGGTCCCCCGGGATGAGGGTTCTACTGGTAATGATTTTCAGGGTCCCCTGGGATGAGAGTTCTACTGGTAATGATTTTCAGGGTCCCCTGGGATGAGAGTTCTACTGGTAATGATTTTCAGGGTGTCCCCCCCCCCCCCCCCCCCCCCCGGATGAGGGTTCTACTGGTGCAGTATCTATTGGAACAATATAATGCATACATTGCATGATGATGCCCCCACCACAAACCTCTAGAACCTCCCTTGGATTGTTGCATTGACAAACTAATATAACACCTACGTATATGGCCGCACGACCGTTATTTGTACATCATCCGCTGTCAAGAGTTCCACAGCACCTGTAGGAAAGAACCTCCCCATTGCCATGAAAACCAGCCTACGGGCCTGACATTACGTACTAATGGAACTAGAATGTGTGTGTGTGTGTGTGTGTGTGTGTGTGTGTGTGCGCGTGGGTGCGTGCGCGCGCGCGTGTGTGTGTGTGTGTGCATGTGTGCGTGTGTGCGCGTGTGTGTGTGTGCATGTGTGTGTGTGTGTGTGTATGTGTGTGTGTGTGTGTGCGTGCAGTGTTAGAAATAAGGAGCAAGTGTTGGATGGACTAATGTCCTAGCAACATTATTTTGGGTCAGACAATTTCAGATTTGCTCGGACATATTTTTGGAGAAGTACACATGTGCCACAGTAGATGTGCATCAACAAATACTGAAAGCATAAGTAGACATTCTCAGTACAAATGACTTGATAACATCACTGTGTGTGTGAAATGAACATGAGGTAGTGCTCAGCCAAATGTCTGACCCAAACATTTTTGGGTCGGACAAAACACCAAAATGGTCGGACAATGTCTGAATGCTGACCATTATTTCTAACACTGTGCGTGTGTGTGTGCATGCATGCTTGTGTACATGCATGCATGTGCTATACATATATTTATACTTGCCCATTCATGTATGTAGAATATGTACAGTGTACACACCAGTAGTACCTTGTTACATGCACTCCCAAACCTCACTATCTTGTACTGTAGACAATGGAGAGTTGTATGCAGCCAGGAGCAGCCCAGTCTGTGAAGAGGTGGATGAAGGACGCTCCGTCTGAAGGTGTGTATGTGTGTGTGTGTGTGTGTGTGTGTGTGTGTGTGTGTGTGTGTGTGTGTGTGTGGTGTGTGTGTGTGTGTGTGTGTGTGTGTGTGTGTGTGTGTGTGTGTGGTGTGTGTGTGTGGGG
>CAUJGJ010000085.1:912700-935200 GCA_963170055.1 Halisarca cf. caerulea
TGCGTATGTGAGCGTGTGTGTGTACATGTGTGCTTGTGTACGTGTGTGCATATATGTGCTTGTACATGTGTGTGTGTGTACATGTGTGCGCGCGCGTGTGTGTGTGTGTGTGTGTGTGTGTGTGTGTGTGTGTGTGATATTATTACATGGTTTGAAAGGGATACATTAACTTGCGTGTACATACCTCATTCTCTATTATTTTTGCTTTGTCAATCTTGGTGGGCACAATTCCAGCCAACTCTTTTAAGAGTTTGATGACTTCAGGAGTGCTGTGGTTGAAAAAGAGTATAGTTGTATGATGTCAGACTATATATAACAACAGGGTGCTATGGTCATAGTGTAAGTATTTTGGTGGGTCATACATGACCATGTCAAATGTATTATATATTATCTTGCATCAGATAATTTACATACCCCCGAATATGCAGTGAGGTATGCAACTTAATTGGAGCATGCCAAATACTGTGACCATACATGCACATGTAATTAATGTATAATTTTGTTGTAGCATTGCAACAGCCATACTTCTGTCATAATAATAATATTGTTATGTATTATAGTCTGGTGTTAAATTCTGTATAATATATATATATTGGAATCCCTTGTATTATGATATCATGTACTACATAGCAAGGAATTAACAGAATAAGCTAACTAAATTAGCCTCAAATGCAAAGTTAACATCCATACTGAGTCAAAGTCATTTTCCTAAAAATTTAGACTTTACTGCATGCATGTACACACTCATACTTAGTTCATTTGCTTACTGGGGGTTTTCGCATTGCTGGAAACACTGGCATAACACTGTACAGCTCCTCTTCTCATCAAGGCATTTGCAATTCCCATGCAGACAATTCCTTTCTTTACATGCACACGTCTGTAATTCTGACATGCTCCACTCTATATGTGTCAGATTTATTCGACATTTAAAAGAAATGACATTACATATCCCGGCACAGATTCAAATAGTTATTACCGACAGTGTATACACAGTGGAGCCTGTACACATACATTATAGTTTTTAAATTAAATAAGACTTATTTCCTATCTGCTAGAATATTTAGACAAGTTTTGAATGAGCTGTTTAATATCTCTATATATCTATCCACAGTTATTGACTAGGATAAGTGAATTTTGTTTAGTATAGATTTTGAAGTCCATTCAAATCAGCACTATATTATTATAATTCTTGCTGCATGGCCCCAGAGATTTGTATTATCCATGCAGAAATCAATGTAGTAATAATAATAATACAGGTCTAGATCAAGTACTAACAAGAAATTCTCAATTATTTTTTCTGCTGTGAAATTTGCATTTCTGAATCAGTAAAACATGATGATTATTCTGCATTATATATAACATAGCAGGGGCGGATGCAGAAAATACTCTGACTAGTTTCCTTTATAAGATCCCAATATTGTAGTATAATGCAGCTAATGTCTTAAAATGACTGCAACTCACAAGGTTGGATTCTGATTGTGAGATTCAAGCTCATTGGCACATTTATGTAGTGAGAATACACCTAAAACCGCTACTTGTGAGTATACTTCATGAATATAGAGGCTACTTTACCATTAATAATTATTCTGATGTCACTTGTGATGTTAGATGATGTAACAAAAGATGGCGATTTTAATATCTTAGTGATTTTTAAGCGCTTTTCCTCAATTAGAGGTTGTTAGAACTGTTTTTTGAGAATATATTCTCCACTTAGCTCTGCTGAAGAGTTCTAGGCCTGGCAATGAAGCATGAAGTGTTAACTTGCTACTTCTGCTTTCATGGGAATTGAATATTGCTTTAACAACTCTTGAAGAATTCCAAGGCTTAGAATAGTTTGACTGGTTTCTGGAAACCACAGAAACACCCCTAAATCCGCCCCTGCATAGTATACAGGCCAGCCAGGGTATTCTCTCCATATGCATGATACATACAGTAACTGCAGCTGCATGCTGTATATATTACAGTGCTAAATTATAGTATTATTATATGGGTCTCCAAAAGCATTATATATACTGCTTGTGTAACAGATTGGGCACAGTGCCTGCATGAATTATAAAAGTATTTCTTGCAATTATCCAGCACCCTCTTTATTCGGGCACACACATGTTTAGTGAGACCAAATGAATGCAGCTGGGTTAAAGAGTAAATACAACTGCAATGGTACCTTGTTAAGACAAATTTTAGGGAGGCCCGCAAAATTAATTTTTATTATCAGAAGTTCTTCTTAATATTAGGATATGATACTACATGTACAGTTATAGTAACTGTATACACTCACACGTCAGTTACTATAACTGTACATCTTGCAGAAAGTATTATGTAGTAACATGCAGGCATGCATGCTTAAATTTAGTTCGCAGGATATATAGTATGCTATAATCTTGCAAACTAAATTTAAGCATACATGCCTTAAGAAATGATTTGTACTATAAAGAAAGTTTAAAATTGATAGCAATTATTATATCCATACCTTATATGTGCATGCCTATTTTGCATGAGAATTTACTACACATATGTTTGAGTTCTCTTACCTGAAGTTGGTGACACGATCTAGCTGTTTGGTAGGTGGGAACTAAAATGCAACTTCTCCGCAACGGAGCTTTTTATGGACTTGTCTGGGTCCTTCACAGCTCCTCCCTTCCTGTACCTGGTAGCCCTCTCCCACTGTGATGGCGCCAGCGACAGCCAAGCCCCACCTCTGGGAGGAGAGTACGAGATCACAGGTCAAACTTCTAAGAAATATAAGTACGGTCAGACCTCATTTATCCCGCACACATCCGTTTTGGATGAAATTGCAGTTAAGAGGGAACTGGATAAATGAGGGAGCAGTAGTATAGTGTACAGTAGGAATATTGCAGATTTGTTACAATAGAAACTATAGACTAAAGTGAGGGAACTTGATATATGTGAGGTGCGGATAAGTGCATGAGGTCTCACTGTACACTCCTCCCACCTGCCCACACACTGCCGCAAGCTGCTAAACAGGTGGTCCGTCTTGACCGATTCAACTTCATTGCTATGGCAACACAAACACAACTAATGGGTATGAAGCTCCACGTACAGCAACCTGTACAATATTCTCTTGGATAGACTGAACTGAACCAAACACTTGCTCACTCACACTGAGAAAATCACAGTCTACACAGAGGTGTATACATAGTCCTATATGCATATTGTATGTGTATATATTGCTAGTACATACATAACTATACTATACATATGTATAATATATAATATGTGTGGATTTAGTACTATAGCATGCTATAAGCTACAGTAGTAATGTGTAGCATTGAGCAGTGGTAGGTTGTGGGTCAGAGGAAAGGTTCACTCACAAGTTCTCAGAATTGCAATAGTATAAAGAGTGCTGTAGTGTGCCTGTGCTGTGCACACATCAGCAGTTACTGAGAACAGCTGATACCAATGGCACATGTGTACACAAGGGCAGACTGTGGTATGTGACCAATGAGGGCTCCACAGCATATTATATAGTACACTGAGATTCCACACAGAATGCTAAAGTCTCCAGTCATGCTACGTACAGAATACTTCTGTATGTTTTATGAGTGTACACTTTAGCAATGATATCCTTAGTATAAACGCTAAGCTTAGATTTTACTCCACCAGTGTGACTGCAGTGGGGTAGGAATGAAGATCCACAATACAAATGCTATAGAAACTATAGTTTTCACTCCACTGGTTTGACTTTATGTGAATTAGACATATAACCTACCTCAGATGACTACATGAGGAGAGGTATTTGGTTTCTGTACTCAGTTACTGTGCTTAGCGCATGCATGCATGGTGGGTATAGGTAACATGTATACCATGCAAAAATGCACGAGTACTGGAGTTACATGTATAGTCAGGATGGTTGATAGATAGGACCTACTGAATTTGGTGGCAGTATACACTGAAGGGTCACGGGCCCCAAACAAATGGCCATTTAATTGTGTATAAGTACACATACGTAGTGTGTGTGTAAGTGTGTATGTATTTGTGTGTGTAAGTGTGTGTGTAACTGTGTGTGTGTGTGTGTGTGTGTGTGTGTGTGTGTGTGTGTGTGTGTACCCAGCTTGAGGATTGGACAGATGTGGTGACGGACAGACGAACATGGAGAGGTATCATTTATCAGCTATGTTGGCCAGATACGCGAGGGATAGTGGATTAATCTTGATCTCCCAACATCCATGCGGATAAGGTGTAAAGAAAAAGAAAAAGTGTGTGTGTGTGTGTGTGTGTGTGTGTGTGTGTGTGTGTGTATGTGTGTGTGTGTGTGTGTGTGTGTGCTGTGTATGTGCGCATGTGTGTATGTGTGTGTGTGTGTGTGTGTGTGTGTGTGTGTGTGTGTGCGTGTGTGTGTGCCGTGTGTGTGTGTGTGTGTGTGCAGTTGTTGCCAGTCATGCAATAACAGTTCCTCAATTGTGTGAGGAGAGTACTACTGACATATAACCACAACTGACAAAGTACATTTAATGTTGCCATGGCTACAACCAGCATGAAAGTAAAATGAAAGAAATTACTCGACATAGGTTACAGCTGGTAACTACATTCATTTGTCTGTCAGTAAACAACTTGTCTGGGTCCTTCACAGCTCCTCCCTTCCTGTACCTGGTAGTCCTCTCCCGCTGCGATGGCGCCACCACAGCCAAGCCCCACCTCTGGGAGGAGAGTACAGGATCGCAGGTCAAACTTCTAAGAAGTATAAGTACATTCATATCCCACCCGCCCACACACTGCCACAGGCCGCTACTGAAACTGGTGGTCCGTCTTAACCGATCCAACTTCATTGCTATGGCAACACAAACACAGCTAATGGATATGAAAGTCCACATACAGCAACCTGTACAATCTTCTCTGGATAGACTGAACTGAACCAAACACTTGCTCACTCACACTGAGAGAATCACAGTCTACACAGAGGTGTATACAATCCTATATGTATACTGTATGTGTATACATTGCAGTACATATATAACTATATCATACATGTGTATAATTATATATAATAAGTGTGGATTTTTTACTATAGCATGCTATAAGCTACAGTAATAATGTGTAGTATTGAGCAGTGGTAGGTTGTGGGTCAGAGGAAAGGTTCACTCGCAAGTTCTCAGAATTGCAATAGTATAAAGAGTGCTGTAGTGTGCCTGTGCTGTGCACACATCAGCAGTTACTGAGAACAGCTGATATCGATGGCACATGTGTACACAAGGGCAGACTGTGGTATGTGACCAATAAAAGCACCACATGTACAGCACACACTGAGAGCACCACATGTACAGCACACACTGAGAGCACCACATGTACAGCACACACTGATTTCAAGATTCTACACATGCAGAATGTTAAAGTCTAGACACAAAGTACAGAATATTTTTGTGTTTAAGTAATGTACATTTAGCAGTGACATCCACTGAACAAAATTACTATAGAAGCAATATAGTTTTTACTCCACTGGTGCATGTGACTGTATACATGGGAGTTAGGCGTTTTACCAGCCTTAGATGACTACACGAGAAGAGCCATGCATAGGATATGTACTTGGTTTCTGCATTCAGCCACTGTGCTCCACTGTGAGCCACTATTACTCGGTGCTGCCCCGAACAGGGTCAGGTTATACTCTATTTGTGCTGAAAAGTAGCGTTCTTTAATCATTAGTATTTGACTCTAATTTTTCGTCAGCTGTAAAATTTGAAAATGTTTTCTTCCTTATTGTAGTCCTGTTTACCTCACTCATTGCTCGTTTGGTATCTGTTGTGGCACAGAGCAGTGTCTATCATTTGATGGTTCAAGTTCCTTGCTCAAAATCGGCAAAACCACAGAACGAATATAGACATGCATACCTCCTAGTACGTCATATTCATCAGAGTTATGTTTCAAAAAGAGTTTAAGTGTCGATTTCAGCCTCCCAGTGGTAAATGTACGCACAACAACCATGAAAAGAAACTGACGGCGATTCCGCCATTTTGTACCTACATAATTTTTAGTCGCGACCCCAAATTTGTCGTCATATTTCCCAATTTTTTCGTCTCGCTTCTGGTTCTAACCAATGTATCTCAAGTTGCCCACCTCGACCTGAAATTTGCTCTGCCAAAAATTTGGGAATATGTGGTATGTACACACCTGTCCTACACGCTTCATTGAGGCATTAAGCATCATGCATTATTCTGGCATCAGCATGTTGTTCTACTGTCGTCACTTACAGAGAAGAAGAGCATACTGTCAGAGAAGGAACGACGGCAGATGAGGAGGAAACAGGAGAGAACTACGGAGCACTCCAAGGGAAAGTAGGAGGGATTAAGAAGGTGTGACAGTGGGTGTGGCTCAAGATTTAAGAGCGAGAGTATATACTCCATATATGGAATTGTGTGATGGGTGAGCATATGTTGAGTGAGACCTCCATACTTGGAGCTAGGGCAGCCGCTCTGGCCACTCTGGCTATGGTTGGACCAAAGATTTTGGAAGTCTTAAAGAAAAAAATTATTCCTAATGCTAACTGAAAAGAGAGGCTGACCTGCTTGTCAACTTTGTTTCAAGTTTTGTAGGTCACGGAAAGTAAAATTCAATTCCATTCATACATTTCTGATAGTTTACACTTCGATCAGTGAATCCCTTTATTGGGTCAATTGATTGAGGAAAACGTTTGTTGCACAGATATCTGCCATTTTTTGCCATGTGGAGCACCTCAAGAAATGGCTTCCTCGAACATGAAGTAGGTTAAGTTCAGAATAAATAGTAGCAAAAACAGTTTTTTTGATTTATTGGTGACCAATAAAACCAAACACCTTAGTTTTCATTGCCAAAGTAATCCTTCGGGAAGAAAGATCAAAGAGTTGACATTGTTTCAGTCCTCTTGGGATGGCTTAGGCTACAGTATGATCAAACCATAGATACTGAGTCCTTCAAGTTGTTGTGTCATGATTCAGCGTTAGGTAGCACATCAATTTGTGGAAAATATGTGCTCAGCCCTAGGCCTAGCCTATGCTACACATTAATTGACAGTGATATGCTGTGACCCCAATACTCCAACATTCCATCTGCATCCACTGGACTCACATAATACTGTAGAGTGGAAAATTTTCACAAGATAATATTTTCGTGATATTCGTGAAATTGTATTGATTTGCAAAACTTTCGCTGTGTGAATTTTGCCAGATACGTACGTGCTAAAGTCGGGAAAACAGCACACTATAACAAGATTGTTCAAAGAATGGAGTGTTGAGCCGAGCGAAAGAACAATCCGAACGTGGAACGGTCGAGAAATAGACGTAAGCAACTTGGAAACGTGGTTGTATGTACGTACATACAGCATGCACATGTACGTGATTGTACGTACATACTGCATGCACATGTATGTGTATGTATGTAAGTACATACCACATGTACATGTATGTGTATGTATGTACGTACGTACCACATGTACATGTACGTATGTGTATGTATGTATGTATTTGCTACAAGTGGTTTGTACATGTATCCTACATACATTTCGTACATATATCTGTAAACAACAAGTATGCAACAATTTTGACAATAAGTAAAAAGTAAACAAGTAAACAACATACATACTTGTTAACAATGTGGGTTGAACTGGGCAAAGTGTGCATATTCCTAGCTGTTTTTGGAGCTCCAGCATGTATTGGAAGTGAGTTTTCAGTGAAGATACTGTCAGTTCTAAGTTATGGGTGGCCGTGTTTTTCCATGTGTCATTCCTACATACGAACCACTATGTACTGTGGTTCATGATGCAGAACTCTGTATTTTGTTACATACATACATACAGTGCACAAAATTAGGAATAACATTTGTTCTGACAAATGTCCGACCATAATGGGACATGGTCGGTCAATTTTGTTGTTGGTCAGACCTAGATACGTATATACTGTGTACATTTCAGCCCTGGATACAGTTGTAGTTAATTCTAAGATGATCACTAACTTTGAATTTCTTCTCTTATTCAATCGCCATCCGGGTGAAATGTAGATTGATACGCTTCAGTGACATGTATGCGTAGGCGTCATTGTGACGTCATTGGAATGAAACAGAGGATGAGCTTCGCAGCGTGTATGTTATGGTCTAAATTTTGATATTTGCGTGCTTCGTTATGAGAGCAAATACTCCAAAGTGTCAGAAATCCAGTTTTATAAAAGACTTAGAGATTAATAATACCCTGGGACTTAAAAATATAGGAAGAAAGCAGAAAGTCTTAATACTTGCTACAGTTACTACAGAGTGTGTCTGGACACAATGTCCATACACTTTTTAAATTATCCGGCAATCAAGCAACGGAAAATGACCGATGACTGACCCTCATTATGTGCACTGTACATACGTACGTACGTATGTATGTGTGGTAGGGAATGCAATTGCGTTTATGTATGTACGTACCTTTGGTATAAGCAAAGTTGTAGTGTGTAATGTCTTAGTGTGTGTGTGTGTGTGTGTGTGTGTGTGTGTGTGTGTGTGTGTGTGCGTGCATGCGTGCGTGCGTGCATGCTGATGTTAAGTGTGTTTTACATTGTGGGAGTATTGATAAATGCTCATATTCTTCCACACTCCACAAAACAGCACACTGTACTGAAGATGCTGAGAAGTGCAGAGGACGCTCAACTTGAGGACGTGAGTGGGATCAGCTACCACATCATGTACCATGTGTATATATTGTACATGATAATAGTAGATTCACATGTACATGTGCACACACACACACACACACACACACACACACACACACACACACACACACACACACACACACACACACACACACACACACACACACAAACACCACACACACGCACACACACACACACACACACACACACACACACACACACACACACACATACACACACACACACGCACACACACACACTTGCTAATCAGCCATAGTTTCTCATGTGTATATGCTCTTTGCATGTTGCCTGAATTTGATGATGGATTCAAGCCCGTAGGCTGTAGGGGGGGGGGGTTTGGGTGGTTCATCCGAACCCCCATTGGACAGATGAGTTCCACTTACCAGAATAAGTAAATCTTTCTTGCAGTATTGTTCTTGAATGAACAGAACTTTAAGGGAGAGAAGTAGCTAAAATTCTCTTAAAACTACAGTGGAACCTGTCTATTGTGGTCACTGTGTAATGCAGCCACCTGTCTATACCAGCCACTAATTCTTCTCCGAATCAGCAGTAATGTATGGTATTCTACCTCATTAAAGCAGCCACCTGTCTATAACAGCCAAAAAATTTCACCCCAATGGTGACCGCAATAGACAGGTTCCACTGTATTTAAATGACTAATGTAATAAGATATAACTAAATTCAATCTCTAAAAGTTGACAAATAGGGCCATCTCTAAAATTGCAAACAGGGGGGGCATTTTGTTGTGACATTATGTTTCATGAACACATAATTACAAAGGCAACTCAACTCTATAGAAAACAAAACTTATACTGAACAAATTTGTATGTCTGGATTTTGTTCTACTACCAAACTTTCAACTTGTCTCAGTGGATTTCTGATACTGTGGATGATTTTCAGGGTCCCCCTTGGGATGAGGGTTCTACGGGTAATGATTTTTAGGGTCCCCCCCCCCCCCGGGTGAGGGTTCTACTGGTAATGATTTTCAGGGTCCCCCGAGGTGAGGGTTCTACTGGTAATGATTTCCAGGGTCCCCTGGGATGAGAGTTCTACTGGTAATGATTTTCAGGGTCCCCCCCGGGATGAGGGTTCTACTGGTGCAGTATCTATTGGAACAATATAACGCACGCATTGCATGATGATGCCCCCACCATAAACCTCTAGAACCTCCCTTGGATTGTTGCATTGACAAATTAATATAACACCTACGTATATGGCCGCATGGCCATTGTTTGTACATCATCCGCTGTCAAGAGTTCCACAGCACCTGTAGGAAAGAACCTCCCCATTGCCATGAAAACCAGCCTACGGGCCTGACATTACGTACTAATGGAACTAGAACGTGTGTGTGTGTGTGTGTGTGTGTGTGTGTGTGTGTGTGTGTGTGTGTGTGTGTGTGTGTGTGTGCATGTGTGCGTGTGTGCGCGTGTGTGTGTGTGTGCATGTGTGTGTGTGTGTGTATGTGTGTGTGTGTGTGTGTGCGTGTGTGTGTGCATGCATGCTTGTGTACATTCATGCATGTGCTATACATATATTTATACTTGTCCATTCATGTATGTAGAATATGTACAGTGTACACACCAGTAGTACCTTGTTACATGCACTCCCAAACCTCACTATCTTGTACTGTAGACAATGGAGAGTTGTATGCAGCCAGGAGCAGCCCAGTCTGTGAAGAGGTGGATGAAGGACGCTCCGTCTGAAGGTGTGTGT
The DNA here is from genome assembly GCA_963170055.1 of Halisarca cf. caerulea. NCBI lineage: Eukaryota > Metazoa > Porifera > Demospongiae > Chondrillida > Halisarcidae > Halisarca > Halisarca cf. caerulea. The sequence continues at coordinate 923,050 of CAUJGJ010000085.1, forward strand.
GTGTGTGTGTGTGTGTGTGTGTGTGTGTGTGTGTGTGTGTGTGTGTGTGTGGTGTGTGTGTGGGGGGGGGTGCCAATGGTAAGACGAGTTTTGGTTTGCAGATGGGCTTATGTGTGTATATGCAGGAATCACTCCCCCTCTGTCCCCTTTGGCTGTGAAATTGGTGAAATAGCCATTCGTACAAATGCAATTTTCACAATGTGTGTAATTTATGTATACATTATGAATGCTGTATGTCACTGCTGTATTGTAGTATTGTGGTTGACACTCTTCAGAGTTTCTTTAGATATGGAGTCTTCTCTCTACCTCAGAATGAGAGGTGGTTGCAAGGTTGCTGAGTACCTATGACACAAAGAACCGTCCTCATTCTCGTGAGGTTCCTCCTCTTCACCGATCGAGGTCCTTCTCTGACAGGACACAACAACTGTACAGCCAAACGGCAATCAGAGAACAAAGAGAACTCTGTGTGTGTGTGTGTGTGTGTGTGTGTGTGTGTGTTTGTTTTGATGTATTTATCTGAATTCTGTAACTGTTTTGGAAAATGAGACATAACACTGCGATTACACACAGTGCACACTTACATACTTTCATGTACTGTACGCCCATTTGCATATCCCTGCACACGCACACACACACACACACACACACACACACACACACACACACACACACACACACACACACAACAACAAACGCATGCTCACGCGTATGCACACTTTTGTATACTATTCCTACATTTGTGTATTGTGAATGAATACTATGACTATGTCAAGTCAAAGCCTTACCCCCCACCCCACCCCCCACACACATACAGTCCATAGTAAGCATTCTGATATGCATGTACCAATATCTATAGCCTTAACTTCACAACTCTATCCCACTCCTTTAATTCCCATTTGCCCTTGTAATAGTGGCAGCAGACACTATGAGCACTGCTCAGTCGCAGACCCAGTGCTCCCACTCCACTTGACAGCTTGAGACAACCTGGTACCAAGAAGCAGGGACCTGGGGTCGTCTGGCACCAGAGAGCAGTGAGGGATCCACCACCCAAGGTCTACCACCGTGGATCCATCTTCGGCATGCCCACCCACATGAAAGGCTCCCACTATACACCATCCATCCAGAGTGGCCGGACTATTATCTAGTTGAGGACTTTGTCCACTAGCTCTCTCGCTAGGGTGCCAGTGGGACCAGAGGAGGGAGAGCTACTGTACATTGTATTGGACTTTGTATTGGAATATTTTTACAGTATATACTACTGTAATGTTTGTATAAAATGTGACTTCAAGTCTTGTGTATTTACTCACAATGCGAAATGAACAATATAATACATCCAATGTTACATAAACACACCCACAGCACTTTTGGAGCATTGTATGTGTCCATTGTATGTGAATGTGTGTAGTGTTAGTGTTGAGTATTGGTCTTAGCACTATAGCTATAGTGCTGCACAAACACACCCGGAGCACTCTGTAAACTCGAGCATTTACTGTGAATGTGTGTGGTGATTAGTAGATAATATTTGTCTTAGCACCACTATACTCAGTCCTGTACAGACATATCTACAGCACTTCGTAAATCTCGTGTGTCCTCTTTATGCATGGACGGTGCTATATACAATATATGCCAAATGTTGGCCTTAGTACCACCATCACAGTACTGCACACCCACAACATGCAATTCGTAAACTTTCTGTGTCCACTAGCTGTGAATGCGTGTAGTGTTAGTGCCAAATTTTGATCTAAGAAGCACCATACAGTAGTAGACCCTCGTGTATCTGGCCACTCTGATTATCCGACCTATACCCTCTACATTGGTACTCTATAATACAGAACAGTATTGTATTTTGCAAAGTGTATTTGTACATTCTAACATTGGATTCTTACTCCAGCTAACATATGAAAGTTTTACCACATGTATGCATGAGCTAACAAGGACTCCTTATGCATGTACCTGTTCTTGTATAAAATTACTCTATTTCACATATCCGTTTATTTCATGTATCCGAACATAGGCTGGTCCCATTGAGTGCGGATTAGTGAGGGTCTACTGAACCACACAAGTACACCCACAGCAATTGTGTGTGTGTGTGTGTGTGTGTGTGTGTGTGTGTGTGTGTGTGTACGTGTGTGTGTGTATGTGTGTGTGTGTGTGTGTATGTGTGAGTTTGTGTGTGTGTATGTGTATGTGTGTGTGTGTGTGTGTGTGTGTGTGTGTGTGTGTGTGTGTGTGTGTGTGTGTGTGTGTGTGTGTAAGAGAGAGGGTATGACAGTGTGTATAGAGTGCCAATGGTCAGATGTATGCTGGTTTGTGGTTTATGGTTGGGTTTATGTGTGTATGTACGTGTGAGCATCAACCCAGAAATATCCAGCCCTAGCTTCACACGTCTATCCCACCCTTCCCCCCTCAGTCCTCGTCCCAGCAGTGCTCGTAGTGGTAGCAGACTCAGCCGCAGACCCAGTGCTCCCACTCCACTTGACAGCTTGAGACAACCTGGTACTGAGAAGCAGGGACCGGGGGTCAGCACCAGAGAGCAGTGAGGGATCCACCGCCCAATGTCTACCACCGTGGATCCATCTTCGGCATGCCCACCCACATGAAGGGCTCCCACTACACCATCCATCCAGAGTGGCCAGACTTCTACCCAACTGAGGACTTTGTCCACTAGCTCTCTAGCTAGGGTGCCAGTGGGACCGGAGGAGGGAGAGCTACTGTACATTGTATTGGACTTTGTATTGGAATATTTTTACAGTATATACTACTGTAATGTTTGCATAAAATATGATTTATTTACTCGCAATGCAGAATAGATTATTTGAAATGACATAGATATATTCTTGCATGGAATAGGGTCCATTATAATTTTTCCTTATATATTAATATTATAATTATATAAGCCATTTACAAGCTTCACCAATCTGTATGTGCACTCATGCATGCAAGACATCATTGATGCTGCATGGGGACTAGCCTCTTTAATATGGACACTGACCATCGGGACCATACATAGTAAGCTGTCCTGTATAATATGGAGGTGTGAGTCCTTTGATCTTAAATTTGTGTAATTATATAGGATTCAAAAGTATAATTATAATATATTGCATGTGCCAATGGGAAGCATTTCGGTATTATAGTGTGTGCTTGTGTGTGTGTGAGTGCAGTATGTGGTGTGTGTGTGTGTGTGTGTGTGTGTGTGTGTGTGTGTGTGTGTGTGTGTGTGTGTGTATGTGGGGGGGGGGGGGGGCAACATACACACAGGCACCAGTACTATTAATTCTTATCACTTTCAGAACCTTTACAAACTTTCAAACAATATTTATAAGTGTATGGTGAAATTAGTCATTTGAATCTATTATTACACATCTGAAGGGATAAACCTGGTCCAAGTTAAGTTTTGTGGTCAGCCTGGAGCTTCTGTATGGATTGTATCAGATATTCTTTGCAGGATCCATTATGTAAAGGACATTCTGGGTTGTCTCTCTTGTCAACCGAATTTATCATATTCAGGTCCTTGGTACCTTCAAAATCCTGAAAAGCATTCATAAAGTGCTGTTCATGCTTACGTATGACTGATTTTTCAAGTCTACTTCGCATCTTGTAAACAACAATTGCTGGAGCAGATCGTCTATGTAGTATAGACTCAAATATGGCTATAGCCATTTCAATGTCACAGAGTTGCAGCTTATTTAGCAGCTGGAATGAACCTTCTTTCTGTAGAAGTTGCATAACACTTTTAATCGCACATTGATGCTGAGTCCAGCGTTTCATCCAATTCTGTGCTTTGCCTACGTAGTGCTTCCATTGGTCATCAACGTTTAACAAGGCTGTGTAAATGTGTTCTTCGTCCTCCGAAGTACTGATGCTAGCACACCTTTGTGCTATTTCGTACAGTGGGTGATCTTTCACGCATTCATCCTTACCGTCATCCTCGCTGGGATCATAAAAGTGCACCCACCTTGAATCCCTCATATAATGAGTACCTATCTTGATAACAGGCTTTGGATTCCGATTTTCAATCTTTTGAACTGTTTGAAAACCCTTGTCAATAGCCTTCTCTTTATCCGTTATCGGTTTACTGTATTGACAAGATACATATATATATGTAATATTATGTATATTATATATGTATATATATATATATATATATATGTATAAGCAGGGAATTAGTTTTTCATGATTCAGATATGTATGATTAGGGAGTGCATGATACGAGGACAAAATGGTCACACAGACATTTGGGCTATACACAAAGTATAATATATTACCACCCAGTAGACAAATGCGCATGAAAATGGCCGTCACTAAGAAGTACCGTATATTCTCTAAAAATTCGTCACACCTAGTTTCACAAAAATTTCGTCTGACGAGAGAATTTAGAGTTGTTTTCCCACCTATGAGAACGGCTGACGAAACCTTAAAACTGAGCGACGAATACTTAGAGATCTGACGAAATTGTAGAGTTCGGCTATTATATGTACCCATAATGATTTAAATAACCCTAAAAAGTAGCGATAAGAACGTTAAAGTGCTTTACTTAGCATTTTGGTGCACGGTTTGCAATTTGGAGGGGAGAGCGCGTCGCCTAGCCGCCATTTTTTTCGCCTGCACTCGATGGTAGGCCTATACTTGCTGAGCGAAAACAGAAAATACTCCATCCAAAGCACAGGAAGAAGAACCACTGTAAGAATCACAAAACTTAAATTCAACTCCGCAGTTATTCTTAGGCTGAAAATTTGGATGACGAAATATTGGAGTACACGACGAAGTTTTAGAAAATGGCCATTTCGTCAAATTTTAGAGATATTTTCGACACAAAACTATGGGTGACGAAATTATGGAGTGCCGAATTTTTAGAGAATATACGGTAGTACAGATTGTACTAAAACATAATTATGTTGGTTGCTATCTGAAGCTATTACAATATAGGTATAACCATTAATTTAATTTTGAAAAGGAAGAAAATCAACATTGAAAATACTAGCTGTTTTCACAATTTTGTCTTTGCTGCGGGTGTTAACTACCATCAGGCAAAGAAGATAAGTAGTGAACCATTTGAAAAGAACCTGTGGATTAGGTTGTACAATAACTAATGTGACAAAAGTTATGGCCATAATGGCACAACCTTGGGATGAATGTACAGTCACATCTGATTTATCTGACACTGGTTTATCCGGAAATCTTATATATCTCACCCTCTCTTGTGAATCCCCATCACTAAAATGTGCACAATTCTACATGATTTATCCAACACCTGGTTTATCTGACACATTCATGGGGAGCAGATGCATGTGGTTGATACCTAATTATAACACTTTATATACAGGCTCTCTTTGGAAATTTCAACAAAGTGGTCAATGATCGAAAACAGAAAATAAGGTGATAAGAAGGAATCTTCACCATGTATCAAAACTTTTTATTCAACATGAACAAAGAGCCATTTCAATGACGTTTCATGTTTATATAGGTATGGTGTCACCAAAGTCACCTTCTCTTCCCATTGTGTTGATCTGTGAAATTTGTACAGTAATGTCATCTGAAAGACACTTGATGACAAGTTAAAGAACAGCTGCTAATTGATAACATTGCAAACAAGCAACACCCGCTATCAGAACAGGGTATGGTTGGTTATAAATACCCAGTGAATGCAAATACAGTGAAACCTCTGTATTCATACGTAATAATCTTCAGTCGATAGATTTTGAAGTAAACATGCACTCAATTCTTCATCTGTATTATTGCTGACTGGTTAACAATTCAGTATCTGTTTGCCGTATTTGTAAGCCATTCATAAGGTGCATGGATTGATTCCTATCAACCAGTATCGATCACTTCCCTGTCATGCAATGTACAATCAGCAGTTGCAGATTCTAATACTGTAATAGTTTGGTTTTCGAAGCTCCAAATGTACCAGAAGTAAGTTTCTAGCATCATTATGTACATATAAGCGCAATTGCAAATCCCTACATATTCCACCAATTTGTTTTCACATTATCCCTATATTGTCATCATTCAATGTAATACTATGAATGAGCATGCATGCGTACTTACGTCTCACTGTCTTCTCTGACATTCCCATCTTGTCCTTCGTCAGAATTTGTATATGACAGCCTTCTATACGTACTACTAGAGCTAGGGATTGAAGAACAATCTACAGTTGTAGTACAGCATATTGTCATAAATACTACAAAATTACCACAGTCATGCAGAAAGTATTATCATGCATGCATTAGTATCACACTATATGTACTCTCATCATCCACTCGTCCATTATAGAGATCCTTCTTTATGACACACTCATGTCAAATTTGTCAAGATCTCTCACCATCTTCACCTTCAACAATAATGTGTAATTTACTAGTTGTGACATGTAGTTTTTGTTTTGTCTACCCTGTTTCAAGTCTGTTGCACTTTGGTGTCAAGTGCATGTGTACGTACGTATTGCCAGATCATCATATAGCTGACAGTAATAACAATGTAGTCTCGCGTAGCCAGACCCTTTCTCTCTATGTACACGTGCCGAGAAAGGGTCTGGTATTTATCCTTCCAAAAACTCTTCCACCCACGCTCGTTAATTTGACCGCAAACAGTAAACGATAAAAAATTAGCACAACAACAACAGCATCTCTCGCAAAATGTGATTGTAGCAGAGGTTCCCAGGGCTGACTAGGACCAGACTGTGTTGAACATTCCTTACTCTCTCTACAGCAGTGAGGTCCGTTTGGAGCTCTTCCAAAAGCTCAGCGTTAATCCTCATTGGCACAAATCTCTTCTGTTCCGCCATGAGGACTTACGACTAGAATGATGCGCTTTGCTTAGTCGATCGTAGCAGTTTGAACGGTGCTGGCAGAGTTTTGTAATTTAGAGTCTTGTCGTACCCAGTAGGTAAGGATACGAAACATCTCCGCGTTGTCATTGTGTGAATGATAAGTGGCTTGTAACTGCTCAGGCTTAAGGGCAAAATCGTACGGGCAAGCGACTGTGCGGATAATAGACCCTAACGCCAAAATACTCAGAGCAGCAAGATAGCAGATACATGCAACGCGCTCATTCACAAGCTCACATTCACGCGTCGGTATAAGCGAAATAATATTATTGACAGAAATTTGCGGTCGAAGTCACCTGACATCAAAGTGTCCCAGCATTCCATGACATTAACGAACTTTGGGGAGGATAAATACCAGACCGCTTCTCCCCGTAAAAATGGAAGGGAAAGCGGTCTGGCTACGCGAGACTAATCACAATGCACTGACATTGAGATAACACTGCTCAGTTTTTTGGGCCTTGTGGAATGCATTGTAGAAATGGTTTTATACACACAGAATGTGTTCTCAATATCTGAGGTACAGCTGCAGTACAGTTTGCTGAGATACATACTAGTATGTGAGGTTCCAGGGTTCCCTGTTAAGACCAGCAGTTGCTGATGGGATATATCCCTGTTTAAATAAAATTAATCCTACTACATCTACTAGCTATAGGTAATGTTTCACTACATGCATCATGCACAGCACTCGTGATCGGTGAGGTGCACATGGTGCTTACCTTTGTCTTTGAATAGATATTTGAGATTGTGCTGGAGTCTCTACAGGCCTGCAAAATTACAAAATGTGACTACTTACAAAAGACTCAGTATAAAATTACGAATATTATATATTCTTCAGTCGATGGGATTAATTTTGAAATAAACACTTAATTCCTAATCATCTGCGATATGTTTGCTGACTGGTGAACATTTCAGTATGTGTTTGCGCATGCCGAATTTTACTAGCCACACAATAGGGTGTATTGTTCCTACTGATCCATAACACTTTCCTGTCATGCAATGTACAGTACATATCAGCAGTTGCAGATTCCAATACTAGGGTCACAGTTACAAATGAGTATTCAGCTTGTTAGCATGGGACGGTGTGTACATTGTCAAACACCAGAATAGTATTGTGAGTGCAGTAAAGAGTAGGAAGTGTGTCTGTAAAAAGATGTCTTTTTGTCATTGAAGAACCTTGAAGGGAATGGGATGTACTGAGCAGAGAACTGAAGATATAGAAGACAAGGACTATATAGTTATGATGTGTAGTTTTTCCTGTCTACAAGTCTGTTGTGTACTTTGGCAGCAAGTGCGTATGTTTTAGCCAGATTATCATCCCTATAATACCATACGTGAAATTTTCGCGGCTTAGTAATTAATTTCACAGTTTTCCTACAATTGCCATGCAGTTTGCTAAGATACATAGTGCAATGTTTCACTACATGTATCACACACTACTCAGCAGGGGCATAGCTCCATTGTTTCCTGGTTACCAGAAAACCCCTCATTAGAAATCCCTTTAATCTGAAGCCACCAGTATGCTAATCAATCATGCAATTATAATCCCAACACTTTTCTCCAATTGCCACCTAGCATACATCTGCACATGTGGTTCTATTAAGAGCATGCACATAACAAATGCTGTTAAGACTACATTCATGCATGCTTTGTGTTCTTCTTAGCCACTTTCTAGCTTGTCTGACACACTAGTTTTCGAGCTATCATTACAAATTAATTTTAAATATGATGTGCCCTTGCATACATGTGGCCACAGAGTTGATACCACATGCGACAGTAGGTAAAGACTATTTTAGTATAATGTGTATATGATACCACTATTTTCATACACCATGTCACCATGATCATGGCTTTTTAGAAACCCTCTTGTTTTTCCTTCTGGCTTGACTCAGTGAGGTGGTGCTTACGATTCATTTGGAGATGATGTTGGACTCGCTTGAAACCTGCAAAATTAATGAGAAAATTGTGACTACTGTACTTTCATAAGACTTACATAGTATACAGTGTCTATATATGGCTATATATTATAGTATTATGAACTACACTACTACAGTACAGCTATAGACAGGTGGCTACTTCATACCATGACTGCTATAGACAGGTGCATGGCTACTTCATATATACAATGACTGCTATAGACAGGTGGTTCCTGGTATATATGCTGTGTGAGCTATAATGACGTGCGTAGCATGTGTCTGTTGAAGTGAATATAATCTTCAGTCAATAGAATTGATTTTGAAGTAGACACTCGGTTCCTCATTTGTGTCATGTTTGCTGACTGCATGGTGAAGAATTCAGTATGTTTGCCAAATTTGCCATGCAGCCACACATATAGGGTGGATTGATTCCTATTGATCACTTTCCTGTCATGCAATGTACATATTAGCAATTGTAGATTCTATGTAAAACAGTGGGACCTCTCTATGACAGACAGTTTGGGAGCTGAGAATGGTTTGGTGTACGGAGTTTTCCACTGTTCAGAGGCTAGTTTACATGGCAATCTGTCTAGCTGGACCGATATGGAAACAGTCTGTTATAGAGGGCTGAGATTTGCACTATATTATTAGGGGGGCTTGTTGTAAGAGGTTTCACTGAACTGGGGTCACCGTCAAAAATGAGTGTTTGCTCTATTAGCATGAGATGATGTATACGAACACCATGCAGGATAGTATTGTGCACATGAATGTAGTAATAAGTAAGTAATGAGTTGGAAACTGTTTCTGCAAGTTAACAGATTAAATATTTCTGCCAATTATTGTGTTTAATGAGGTGAACTTACTGTAATTTCCGAAGTTTTTCTTGTAATTCTGATACCTACAGTTACAAATAAGCAAATTTCTAATTGAATATTAATATCTAACAAGTAGACTAGTCTAAGTTTATAGATTCATATAATATAGTGTCTTGTATCAATGCAAAGATGACATTGTCAATTTTATGTACTGTAAACTCTAAAATGTCAATCATATTGTATGCTTTTTACAAGCACAAGTTTGGATTTTGCAACAGAACAGCACTAGCTTGAGGTATGTACAGTACACAATGTTTTTACATGTTTTTGCAATTATTGATATTTCCCATTCACCTTATCCAGAACTTCCAATTATAAGCAAGTTCTACCTATTAAGTCGACTGCTCTGTACTTGCATTTTGTTCAAGGACCTTACCAACTGAAGCAAGTTCTGCTGCTGCATGTAGTATTGTTTGGAAATTTCTTGAAGTCCAGGCAGTAGTATGTGTGTGTGTAGGGGGGTGGAGGATTTATGGGGTCCAGAGGTGGTAAGGATGACCGAAGGGTTGCAAAGATTAGGTGCATGGTAGGGGAAAGGGGGGTGCCCCCTCCCACCCCTCCTAAAAGCAGCCTTGAATACTGCTAAGCCATTCTTGACAATTGAATTGGAAAATAAAAGAAAGCTCTGTGAGCCACCCCTGCTAGAAATCATCCACAATGAAATTCTGTGTGACATTGTATTAGTGACATGCATGCAACTTGGATAGTATAAGTACCCTCAAAGGAATACAAAATAAATATATACTAACTATCAGAAGTACTTACTATCCAAGGTACTTTCAATGGTATTTGCATGAGGTAGGGACAGAGCAATGTACTTAGTAATACTATCCAGGATACTACCCTGCATTGGTGGACTTCATAGTTGTAATGTTCTTGCTGTTATATTATTTTGAGTTCTAAAAACTGCTGTCATGGCACTATTGTGCTACCTCAAACCGGTCAAAAACCGTAGTTCCGATCCTACTGGTCATCTTTCTGCTGATATCCTATCATTATATAGCATTCGGCAAGCCAATATTGTAGTCTTGTTGGCAGAGAAACAATTATGATGCCGGCCGGAAGTTGCAGACTTGGGGACGTACGATCGGCTAACTACAGGGCAGTGAGCACAGGTTGGCAAGTTGCATGTTCTTCCATGAGTCTGCTGATGCCCTACAGGCGTGTACGTAGCTAGAGTATTCGTAGAATATATTATAGTGGCCATAATCATTTGTATTTTTGTGTGTAAGGAAGGCAGCCCATTAGGTTTAGATTCTGTGGATATTTGGATATAAGGCTTTGTACAGGATTTTGCAAGGATAAAGTGTAAAAAAATAACAATATGGTATTGTCAGTTGTATATTATTTGATATCTCACTGTATGCAATCTGAAATGCATAATTGTACAGAACCGATAATAAATCATTGAGACAGCACTCCCGTCCCACTCAAGTGAGGCATTCTCATTCGAGAATTAAGCACTATCAAGCTGTACTTGCATGTCAAGCTGTACTTGCATGTCAAGCTGTACTTGCATGTCAAACTGTACTTTGCATGTCAAGCTGTACTCGCATGTCAAGCTGTACTTGCATGTCAAGCTGTGCTTGCATGTCAAGCTGTACTTGCATGTCGAGCTGTACTTGCATGTCAAGACGTACTTGCATGTCAAGCTGTGCTTGCATGTCAAGCTGTACTTGCATGTCAAGCTGTACAAATGCAAATACAAGAACCGCAGTTATAGTATTAATCTAATGTGTGCCAGTGAGTTATTTACATTTCCTAATAGATGTGTATAGTATTCCAATATCCAGCATGGTAACCATATTGCAGCTATAATACTAGCACACATAGGTATAGGAAGTGGCTTGAGTAGGGGAAACCCATGTTCGAGAGAAATTTGAATTACCATAGTAGACTTAGTATTACTATACAGACCTGTATCATGCTTGTCAGACTCGACATGCAGGTTGTTTTATACAGAGCCATTTTCACTCTATTATGTTTGAACATTCCAAAGCAGTATTTCTTTCCTTTGTGTTCAAGAATGCGCTTGAGCAGTGAGCATGCAAGGGTAAAACTATTACAGTAACATGCATGTAGTACCTTGGAATTCGATTCTTAATTCGCAAGCAGCTAATAACCTGTCTTCGAATTTCTCTACTTTTTTCAACTGAGATATGTAGTAGAAATACAGAAATTATGAATCCAGTACTTTGCTAACTACCTGGACTGATATGTATGTCACCAAACAATACAATGAAATACAAAATCACTAATGATATCATCTTGTGTTGTTTTCCTTTTCTTTATTTTGGTCCCCCATTCACCAGCCTTTTGGCTGAAGGAGTTACCGTAATATTGACAATGACAATGGCAATGACAATTGCATTGAGGAGGATTTCTAGCAGGGGTGGCTCACAGCAGTTTCATCTACTTCCAGCTCAATTGTCAAGAATGGCTTAGTAGTGTCAAAGTTTGATTTTAGGAGGGGTAAGAGGGAGTATCTCCCTTCCCCCCAGCCACCTAAACTCTACCATGCAACTCTTGGGTCATCCTTA
>CAUJGJ010000085.1:937700-942700 GCA_963170055.1 Halisarca cf. caerulea
ATCAGCACAACTTGTTTGGCAAGTACCTTGAACAAAATCCAAGTAAGTAATAATTATCCATTGGAGTCCCATACATGCCTGAATATCAGGGGCAGTGTAAGATGTGTGCACTAAACTGTGCAGCTACTTACTAAGGAAGTTCCACTCGTGAGAGTGTTATGTATATGTATTGTGATGTGGAGTAACTCTATACCTGTTTTCTAAGACCTGAGCTGAACGTAGTAGCTGTATTGTCACTTGTATGTATGTATGACATCACTCTGCATGCAATGTGAAATGCATATAATTGTACAGAACCGATACTAAATCGTTGAGACAGCACTCCTGTCCTACTCAAGTGAGGCATTATTCAAAAAGCACTGTCAAATCATAGACACTATATACACTACATACTATATTATAGTGTCTATATGGCCAAACTGTACTTTGAATTTATGCATGATGTACGAACACCATATAAAAATGCAAGAACTGCATTAATAGAGGCAGTGTTGATCCAATCTATGTCAGTGGCTATTTATGTTTCCTAATGGATGTCCCATATTTGTATTTTTTAGGTGTACAGAATTTGTTCTCTATTATAATATCTGATTTCGTATAAGTATATTAATGCAATAGCTTACAATAGACCATCTTTAGGTTGGCATGTGTGACATTGTGTGCATCACTGCATGTGATGGTAGACCTGATGGTACTGTTACATACATGCCTTGATACCTACCTTGGCTGTTTGCGTTCTTATTAGTTCTTCCTTAGCAGCGAGTTCTTTTTTAAGGCGTTCATTCTCTCCCAAAAGGCTACCAAAGAGATTGATACATAATATTATAATATTAGTATCAGTGTAAAGTAAGCACATCAATATACGTAACCATGTACATGTACGTATCTGTGCTGTTGGGTCAGGTCAGGTCAGGTAACTTATTTAAACTGGGGAGGCCTTTAGCCAGGGGCTACTTTACAAGGCACCCAGTGAAAGAATTTGTACAAAAATGAAGTAATATACAGATTCAATAATAATAAAACATGCAAAAGTAGATACTGTTCAATATAGATTCAACTGAGAAATACAAGGCACTGATTGCATACAAAACATAAAACGCTATAGTTAGTTTGTGCATTATGGGGTCAAATTAAAAAATTCAAATAATTTAATATTAAATTGGGAAAAAGACTTTGTATCCCTGATGGAAGGTGGGAGACTACGCCAAAGTGAAGCTCCAGAGAAGGAGAATGCATGTTGACCAAAGGAAGAGCGCACAAAAGGTAGATTGGTGGTAGAGGATGATCGCGTAAAGTGATGGTGATGAGAAGAGGGAAGGGGAAAGAGGGAAGCAAGATAAGGAGGAGAATGGGCATGGACACACTTGTGCATCAGGTGAGCAACATGTAATTTGCGGCGAACTCCAAGAGTTGTAAGACCTAAGTCAGATCGTGCAGCTGTGGCAGACTCCTGTTTCCCACGATGCAGTACTACACGGCAGGCAAAATTGAGGAGTGACTCCAAATGTTGTGCATCTTTCTTAGTACAGGAGTTCCATACAACATCACAATAATCTAGAACTGGAAGGATGTATGACTTCAGAAAAAGAACCAGCAAAGATTGAGGAAGGAACCACGATAAGCGACGGAGGAGACAAATACTGCGAGCAACTTTCTTCAAAATGAAGCTAATGTGGTCAGACCAAGTTAAAGTATCATTAGTGATGACACCAAGAAAATTGAAAGAAGAGACTTGTTCAACTTGAGAGCCAAGGAGGTAAAGATTTAGTGGGGGGAAGTCACGTTTGCGAGATGAGTGGATAAGCATACATTTGGACTTAGTGGAGTTCAGTTTAAGGCCATTGTTAGTCATCCAGATATGAGCAGCATCAAGACAGGATTGGAGAACAGAAGAGATCTCTTGAACATTGGATTAATAATTGGTTGCTCTGGGGAGTGCGTGTCATTGAGTTGGGTGTGGTTTCTAAATGTACATGTTCACCAGAAGGTAGGAGTTGTATATACTCACACAAATACATGCACGCACACGCATGTACATGCATACACACACTATTAATAATATTATTATTATAAATAAATACAATGTTGTGTAAAAAAGTGTGGTGTAATCTATTAACATACCTTTATGTGATGTAATCTTAGCTTCACCTTTATTCCTATAATCAAGCATGGTGTTACTATTAATAACTATTGTAAGAGTATTTAAGCACTTGCATGTTTGCTATCATTTAGTGTTGTGTAACTTAGTGTTGTTAGCCAGTGTGGCAGTTAATTAATAGCAATTGTCCAGTGACCAGTGTATCGCTATCACAACGCCGCTACTGAGTTATTGTACATGGTGTCAGAAGTGGGATCCCTGTAGTTCTCCAAATTCAGAATGGCTAGTTTAAGATTACAGCCTCCAGCATCTTTCAACTTTCAGCAGCCTGATGAATGGCCTAGATGGAAAAGCAGATTCGAACAGTTTCGAGCAGCATCGGGTCTATCGGGAGAAGCAGAAGAGCGACAAGTCAGTACGCTACTTTATTGCCTCGGTGAGAACGCAGAGGATGTCTTGAATTCCACCACAATATCACAAACGGACAGAAAGAAATATGATAAAGTCCTTGAGCAATTTGATACTTTCTTCAAAGTAAGGAGAAATGTAATTTTCGAGCGGGCAAGATTTAACATGAGAAAACAGCAGCCAGTCGAATCCGCCGAAGAGTACATCACAACACTCTACAGACTAGCAGAAACGTGCGAGTTTGGTGACCTCAAAGAGGAGCTTATTCGAGATCGCCTAGTAGTCGGTATTCGGGACACCGTGCTTTCACAGCGACTTCAAATGGAACCAGACCTTACCCTCGAAAAGGCAAAGAAATCAATTCGTCAGCGTGACGCAGTACGGGAGCAGCAAGGAATACTCCACAAAACAGATACACCACAGCAAAGCCTCGATGCAATGAGCAAACGCAAACCACACCAAACCTCACAGTGGAAACAGGGTGGAAAACCCTCACACCATCGCACTAATAGCAACCCCCAAAAAACATCCGATTCGAAGAAATGTTCACGTTGTGGAAAAGGGCCACATCCTCGAAGTACCTGCCCTGCAAAGGATGTAACTTGCCATAGGTGCCAGAAGAAAGGGCACTACAGCAGTCAATGTTTCAGCAAACGCGTTGCTGAAGTGGCAATTCAACAAGAAGGAGATCGCTATCAGCAGGAGGAAGACCTTGACACGGTTTACCTCAACATAATTGGTTCAGGAAACCCCACATCAAAGTCGTGGAACACCCCCATTAAGGTCAACAAATGCATCATATCCTTCAAGCTAGACACTGGTGCAGAGGTAACAGCCATGACAGAACAGGCTTTCAATCAACTCAAAGGAGTCACCTTAAGGAAGCCCACCAAAACAATTTGTGGAGCAGACAGGAAGCCTCTAAAGGTTTTGGGACAAATCAATGTCACCTTATCAGCAAAAGGGCAAAGCTGTAACCAAGCTGTCTACATTGTCAGAAACCTTTCACAAAATCTATTAGGCCTACCAGCTATCCAAAGCCTCAACCTCTTAGCACAAGTAGAAGAGGTCACGGGACAACTTGGTGATGTCCCCAATCAATTCCCAAAGCTATTCACAGGATTGGGAACCCTGCAAGGAGACTTCCATATTCATCTACAACCAGATGCCACACCTTTCGCCCTTCATACCCCAAGGAATGTCCCTCTACCACTTCGTCAAAAAGTGAAGAAAGAGCTAGAACGAATGGAATCCATGGGAGTAATCTCAAAGGTTGATGTACCCACACCATGGTGTGCCGGCATGGTAGTGGTTCCAAAGAAAGATGGTTCAGTTCGCATCTGTGTTGATCTAAAGCCATTAAATACCGCAGTTCTCAGAGAAGTACACCCCTTGCCGAGAGTCGATGACACCTTAGCACAGCTAACAGGAGCCAAAGTCTTCAGCAAATTAGATGCAAACAGCGGATTCTGGCAAATACCAGTTGCTGAAGATTCTCGCCTTCTTACCACCTTCATCACCCCTTTTGGCCGCTTTTGCTTCAACAAAATGCCCTTTGGCATATCCAGTGCTCCAGAACACTTCCAAAGGAGGATGAATGCCATCCTTGATGGACTTCCTGGAGTTCTTTGTCTAATGGACGACATCATTGTGTATGGTTCAGATAACAATGATCACAACACACGTCTCCATGTCACTCTTCAGCGTCTCTAAACAGCTGGAGTCACCCTCAACAAAGCCAAGTGCCAATTTGGGAAAGATACCATTACTTTCTTGGGTCATGTCATCAGTTCCAAAGGTATCTCTGCAGACCCAACCAAAGTTGCTGCCATTGTCAACATGCCAACCCCTTCCAACGTCACAGAACTCCGACGCTTTATGGGTATGGTGAACCAACTTGGGAAATTTACATCAGACATTGCAGAACTCTCCAAACCCCTCCGCGAACTACTAAGCAAGAAATCCACATGGTTGTGGGGACCAAGTCAAGTCTCTGCATTCCAGAAGTTAAAAACAGCCCTGACAACGCCAACAGTCCTTGCTTGGTATAACCCAGCTGCAGACACAAAACTATCTGCAGATGCTTCAGCCTATGGTTTAGGAGCAGTCCTTTTACAAAAGTCTATTGATGGAGAATGGAAACCCGTAGCATATGCCTCTAGGTCAATGACAGAGACTGAGATGAGATATGCACAGATCGAAAAAGAAGCCTTAGCCATAACATGGGCATGTGAACGCTTCTCAGATTACATCTTGGGAAAGAATATCACTATTGAGACAGATCACAAACCCCTTGTTCCACTCCTCAGTACTAAACACTTGGACAGCATACCCCCACGAGTACTATGCTTCAGACTCCGCCTGATGAGATTCAGCTACAACATTTTACATGTACCAGGGAAATTGCTTTACACTGCCGACACCCTCTCCAGAGCGCCTCAGAGCCATTCAGAAGAGGACAAGAGGAAATCTTACAACATAGAGTTCAACCTAT
>CAUJGJ010000085.1:952700-977700 GCA_963170055.1 Halisarca cf. caerulea
CTAGAAGTGATCAAGAATTAATACACAATGCACCCTGCTGTGAATATTCTTTATCCTTCTTACAAACGCACAGGTGTACAGTGAACACTGTAGGGTATAGTGCTAACATAGTGTATACATCCAAACAAGCGAGCTGGTCTGTGTAGTGTATGAATATCCAGGTGGTCTACTAACCCTCTGTCCCGCTTATGTGGTGGGAACTACAGGAAATGGGCTGTAACAGACAATGAACACTGTCCCTTTCGCTATGAATAATATTACAGCTAAAATGGCAGATCTGTAATAATACTATAATAATAATATTGCTATTACATGTACAAGACTTCTGTGTGCAGCGCCTGTATGTGTATGTGTGTGTGTGTGTATGTATGTGTGTGTGTGTGTGTGTGTGTGTGTGTGTGTGTGTGTGTGTGTGTGTGTGTGTACATGTGTGTGTGTGTGTGTGTGTGTGTGTGTGTGTGTGTGTGTGTGTGTGTGTGTGTGCATGTATGCGTGCATGTGTGTGTGCATGCGTGCATATACATGTGTGCATGTGTTAAACTTTATACACGCATGTTTATAGGTGTATGTGAATAAATTTGTGTGTGTGTTGCTGTATGGGATTAGTATACTGTATTAGTGTGTATGAGTGTGTGTTTATGTGCATACTTGTATGTGTGCATGTGTGTGACTGAATGTTTGGGCCATGGCTGGTAAATTGTGTGTATGTGTGTCTATGTGTATGGATTCTTTGTATACGTACTTGTATAGTACATAGATGGTCGAGTGTACATATTTTACATATACTACATAGGTGTAGGAACCAGGGGGGCCAGGGGGGGCCTGGCCCCCTCAACTTTAGGGAGTAGAACCCAAAATCATACATGTGGCTAACATATTGCTTTACAAATGCTATATCTAGAACCTTCTGCCTCCCTCACTTGTGTGTGTTACTGCCCCCCTGATTTCATATTATCACAGTGTTTGATATTTCTTTACAGTACAGTCACATTTGGTTTATCCCACAACCACGTTTAACCATAGACACTCTATACTACGGCTATGTAGTATAGTGTAGCCAACCCTCAATCTGCTGTGACTCCCCATCATCAAGTCACATACAATCTAATCAGCTTTATCCATGCAATACCTCTTATGAGGAACAGATGTGGTTGAAATAGCGAGGGCCTACTGTACATTTGTAGTGTGTGATACTAACATAATAATTCTATATTATATGAATGAAGACCGTAACTGCTGCCTCAAGTCTTGGCCATACACACCGCCATGCTCTCTCTGATATTGCGTATCTCCTCGTGACACTATTCTCTGCATAGTGTGAGCTGTGTATTAATTTGGTATTGAATAGGAACAGCACATTTATCATGTAGTTTTGGCTATTCACAGATCACAATTTTGATGTATTGTTTTTGTACAATAGAGTGCAGCCCTCACAAGCAGTCAGGAGTTGCTGCCCAACTGTGTCCTACCCCGCCTACATGGTCGGAAACCCAGCCCTTCCATTGTCAGGCTATGAATAATATTATAGAGGACCATAAGACCATGAATTGTTATACACAGTAGAACCTCAATTATCTGACATAGCTGGGGCCAGGACATTGCTGGATAAGTGAACCACATTAGAAACATGGAAACAATGCTGAAAAGGACATGTGTACTTCACTTTTGGGGGGGCACTGAAGCAGATTAACATTTCTCTGCTTGTGCATAACATTAAGACAACTACTTGTCACCTGTACTAGTATTCCAACTCTATCATTTTGAAAACAAGTGAACTCTAAGGATATAACGTCTTGTTGCTTACATGAGGCCTGGATATGTGAAACACTGGATAACTGAGTTTTGGATAAGTGAGGTTCAACTGTATTACAGTAGAACCTCATTGGTAAGAACACTGTTAATGAGTAATACCTGGTTAGGAAGTACAAGAATATGATACCCCAGTTTGTAACCCACAATACTAATCTATATGGTTAGCAAGTACTGCTGATAGTGAGTAGCAATTTGGAGGGTCCCCAGATGTACTCACTAACGAGGTTTGACTGCATTTTTACATCTATGGTATATGTTGCTGTTACATAATGTTATGTATTTGCTATTGGATATAGGGCAGTTTAATAGTAAATTAATATGGGTGTATGTGTGTGTTTGTATCTGTGCATATGTGTGTGTGTGTGTGTGTGTGTGTGTTTGTATCTGTGCATATGTGTGTGTGTGTGTGTGTGTGTTTGTGTGTGCGTGATCATTTCAAACGTGCACTGCTGTGTGGGAACACTACATTTGAAGCGGTAATTGAGACGTTAAATTCACTGGAAGTCCTACAACACATTGGGCAGTATGCCAGCAATCCTATAAAATCCACTCCACTACAGGCTGACCCTTTATCATGTGACATTGTGTACTTAGCCTGATGTAGCCAGAACCTACTAGCCAAAAATGGCTGAGCAAGATTGGTTCTGAGCCAGCCAGACTATGTGTACTACTTTGCTGGACAGCCGGTTGCCATGAACACACAAGTGTACTGGCTTTTGAACATGTCCTCAAAAGTACCAACAGCTGTGTACATTGCAGGGCTCTTCAGACACTGTGGTTGTGGACTTTTAGATAGTCGGTGCTGTGATGTTGAAAGACACTGATATTGGCTAATGATATTCATAGATAACTCAAAGTGCGCGCTAAATAGATGATGCCCCACGTGTTCAGTTGAAAAGAAGAGCTTTGTGTTTCGTACTTTACATGCAGCTAGCTTGTCGCCTTGGCATAAAAAGTAGCTTCAGCAAAGAGCTAGAAGATTTCCTGAAGTCATCTTGCGTAGGTTCTAACTCGGTCGCTTCTCCAGAGGACTAGTCTGGCGTAGCCGACCCTTTATCCGCGCCATTTTTATTTTTTGGGGGCGGAGGAAAGGGTCTGGGGCCATTGCTATACCGTTAACGGTGAAATGTCCTGGTTTGACCTGGACAGTTTTACGGAATGACCTTAGTAATGTACGGGAATATTCAAAGTACATTATGCAATTATCTCAGACAATAGCCGGCATGCTGCTCTATGAAAGTTTTCAACTCTGCCTCTTCTTTGTGAGTTTTTGCTCGCAAGACAGGTTTTTTCTTGGCAAGAGGATACATTTCTCTACCAATGGTCAGGAATATATCTGCAGGGAGCAACCTAGCGGTTTTAAACGCGTCTTTTCTCTTTTCCGTTGATGGGACTTCGTTGGAAATTCCGCGGAGTAGTCCGGAATCTGGACCTCCAAAGTTCTGCCTGATGATCGTCAATTGTCTTAGTGCCTTAGCCATTCGGTTCCTCATGTCCTGTTTGGCAATATTAGAGGACCTCTCGCTCAAGAAGTTCTTTAGATCTCTGCAAGAGAAAGGAAGCTATGTGAGTATTGAATGTCTTTTTCAACTGTTTGTCATACCTGTTTAAATGTTCCATGTGTAAATCACAGGCAACATTCTTCCCCACCCTTCCATGGTTGTTTACATAACGGGAGTATAGGAGCTGAGTTCTTCAGAATGTTTGAGAATGTCTCGAATTGCCATGGTTAAGCTTCCTGTGGCAAGATGCTTGATTGCATGTCTCTCTGCAGAATGTCTGACTTTGTGCTTCATAGGTCTTCCAGTCCCTTTTACTACAACCTACGTACATATACAGGTAATATACTATAGTGTGAGCTTAGCCTAATACCTCTGCACTGAAAAATATATACGTATACAAATGGTATGTGTCCGAACCTTTTATACCGAACCTCGGAGAAATACATCTGATGTCTTTCTCCACAGGATTTACTATGCGGAAGTTCTTTCATGGCTATTCCTAGTTAGTGATTGCTATGCAATGGTATTGACTTACTTGGGGCTTTTTTGTTGATGAGTGTTACTGTGTTATTACTAGGTAGTAGGTTATTACTGTATAAAGACTAAATTGGGGACCCGTAGTTGCACAAGGGCCTGAACGAGAACCAAAGCAACTGCTGCACTCAAAATTCTTCTGAATCAGTAGGCAGAATTTCAAATAGGCATCCACAACAAGTTATTTACTGTATGGTAAACTGCAATGGCTCTATACATTGCATTTGCCCTCGGCATGCACCTGAGCAATATATGTGCCATAATGACTGCACAGTTTGTCATAATATATTAACTATTACTAGCAGTGCATACACAGTATAATAATGATTTTAATTGCTAACCTCTACAGCAGGAGACACTGCTGAACTTATTCGGCGGCGTTTTGGTGTGCTGGTAGCTCTTGGAATGTCTTCTATAGATCTAGTTTCTTCTTGGAATAAATTCATCAGGGCATCCTTAAATTTTCTTTTTATCTCTCCCAACTCCTGATTTAGTGTAGCATATTTTGCACACATTACTTCGCAGTTGCTACACAAATACTGTGAATTGGGTGAGAGGGACTTCAGTGTTTGTTTCAAATTCTTGCTGGGATAAAATCCTTTTGACAAATTATCCAGAATGTCCACTGAGTGTTTTGCAGCTTCTCCAGTAATGTTCTTACGCTTCCTACGATTTGATACTTCTACAGAGCATATCCCGCAGTAATAATTTTTAGTAGAACAAGACATTAGTACTTGTACACTACTAGCTATACCGAGCCAAATGGTGTTTAGTTTAGTTTAGCATCTCTACAGGAGCCTTTGGTGGGAGTTGCTGCTCACTGAACCAGGAAATTGGGTCAGGTCACTAAATCAAATGAATTCATTCCCACGTAATATAGGAGGGATTTAGTGCAGCAGACACTAGTGGGACACTAAATGGTGTACTAAATCTCTCCTCTATTACAGAAGATTTAGTTCCGAGGGTCACTAAATCTTCCCTAATTCCTCATAAAGTACATCTAAGGACATCCAGAACACCCACACATTTTGTCAGGTAGATTTTCCTTGTTTGCCACTATCAATAGTCATTGTATACATGGGCATACATGTACATAATACATACATGTAAAAAATAAATTACAAAATTGAATTTAAATCTTCACAATTGCCACACACACAAGATTGTGAACAAAAAGAACAACATCTACACTTTGTGGCAGGGATAATATGAGGAAGTCCTAAACACTTGTCAAATATGTATTGTCTATAACACGAGTTGAATTTGTTCTCAGTGTATGTCAACATGTCCTTGCTGGTGTGTGGGAGCTTCATTGCAATGAGGATAGCCCTTCCTTGTGTACTGTCTCTAGCACACCGTCCTGCTTCTTGAATGTATGCTTCCATGTTTCTTGCTGGGCCATAGTGAACAATTTGATGTATATTTGGGCAGTCCATGCCCATGCCAAAGGCTTCTGTGCATATAACAATGCGACAGGCTGTGTCTCGCTCTACAAAGTTTGCTATCACCTTTTCCTTCAGTCCCTGTGTGTTCTCTGCCATAAACACCTCAGCCAATCTATATGAATAAAGCAGTATGCATGTGTACATGTAATGGAATGCGGCATAAACAAAGTACTTCACAGTTCACCTTTTTCCTGGAATGTTCTTCATTATACCTGGTGGTTCTGTAAAATTGTCTCTCATTGCATCTCTGATCATGGCAAATAGCATTCCACACTGTTCACACCTGCAGTGTTGAAGCTTACATGTTAGGGGCATCTATTTTGTACACAAAGACTGTTATGTTTAGTGTGTTGTTGATAACAAATGCATGTCTGCCTATCCATAACTGCATAATATTTTTGTGTTCAGTCACATCCCTCCCCTTCAGAATCAGTCTATTCCTTGCACATATCCACGAACCTATCAATCACTTACTTTCTACAAAAAACCAATGTTTTGGGATACTTCGTGCTGTACTTTAACAATCCCTGTACCAAGCATTCGGCCAAGTTTGACAAGGTAGTTGACTTGGATATACCATAGAAAATTTCAGGGCGGTCAGGCGAGAGCTCAATATATATAGGTGGTCTCAGCTGTAATGTTGATTTGATGTAATCGCGTGTCCTTTTCTCTGCAGTTGCAGTCATGGCCAAGATATTGATTCCCGGCTTCAGAAGGCTACGGATTTCACCCAGTCGAGCATACAGAGGACGAAAACCCTCACCCCTGTAAAATAACAATATGGCATGCATTATGTTCTTTATATTATATGATTAAACCGTGTTGATAAATGTACAGTACAAAGTTTATTACCTACCAAGTACAGATGCAATGCGCTTCGTCAACAACGATAGCACAAATGTATTCATGCAATGATGGGTCCTGTAGAGCATCCCTGAAGGCCTCATTTTCTAGGAGATACTCAGGAGATAGTAATACAATTTGGTAATGTCCTTTGCAAACTTTCCCAAAGACAGTAGGGTCGCTTTGTCCACTTCCTAGAACCTCTGCTGTTAGACCCATATCTTGAAATCGTCTTCTCTGGTCCAGCATGAGGGCAATCAGAGGAGAAATACATAATACAATGCTGGTTGCTGTGCTGTAGCCGAGTAAGTTATCAAAGGCGAATGGCAAGAGTGCCGTTATCAAGGTTTTACCAAATCCTGTTGGCAATCGAACGAAAACATCATTTCCCTTGAGAATAGAAAGTACTGAATCTTTCTGCTGTGGGCGAAGAGTCGAAATGGTAGTTCGAAGCTTTGATCGAGCACCTTCAAGAGCAATTTCGTGCGTCGTCTCGCGGGCTGCAGCCATACCGCTGTTTTGCCGCTCACGATCGGTATATTGAGTTGCGCAATAGCTCGAAGACTATGACTCCGCCCATTTGCATTGAAGCCAGTATAGCAATGGCCCCAGACCCTTTCCTCCGCCCCCAAAAAATAAAAATGGCGCGGATAAAGGGTCGGCTACGCCAGACTACCAGAGGACCCCAGTCTAGGAGGTTGACTAGGACACTAATCAGTGGCATAAAGAGTGCACAGACTGCAAGCGAAAGAAGAAAGCAGCTCCGTTCAAACGTTAACCAAACCATTTGGAAGAAGAAACATCCTGGTAAAGACTACAAGATCAGCAATGTGAAAGAAGCGAACACTTCAACAGAAAGCACTCCAAAACACAGACCCTAGGGTCTATGTCCAAAAGAAGGCAATATGCAGGACAAAGGAGCAAAACTTGTCAGGAGCCACAAGCCACTGGCAGGTATGAGACATAATAATGTTACTTCTGCTCTTCATCCCACAGTACTGTGTGCTCCACTGGTGCTATGTATGTGCACTTCATCCCACAGTACTGTGTGCTCCACTGGTGCTATGTATGTGTACTTCATCCCACAGTACTGTGTGCTCCACTGGTGCTATGTATGTGTACTTCATCCCACAGTACTGTGTGCTCCACTGGTGCTATGTATGTGTACTTCATCCCACAGTACTGTGTGCTCCACTGGTGCTATGTATGTGTACTTCATCCCACAGTACTGTGTGCTCCACTGGTGCTATGTATGTGTACTTCATCCCACAGTACTGTGTGCTCCACTGGTGCTATGTATGTGTACTTCATCCCACAGTACTGTGTGCTCCACTGGTGCTATGTATGTGTACTTCATCCCACAGTACTGTGTACTCCACTGGTGCTACGTATGTGTACTTCATCCCACAGTACTGTGTACTCCACTGGTGCTACGTATGTGTACTTCATCCCACAGTACTGTGTGCTGTAGTCTGTGTATCTAATGCATTGTCTCATGATAACATATGCTCATCTTACTACGAAAGTACATGTGGTTTATGTGGAAGTATTGAGTGTCTATGGTTGAAGTCAGTGTATGTACATACATATGTAAATTCAGTGAAGATACTCACACCTTTTATGTAAAATTGAACTTATGTATATACAGCCTTTGAATTTACAATGTGTGTGTACTGTGGTCATGTGACAGTCACCTGCAGGTTGATGATGTGTTTGTATTTTGGTCATGTGACAGTCACATGTACATAGTTTGGTGATGATGATCTTTATAACTTAGGACACCTTCAGATTGTGTCTCCTGCCAAATATGGTAGTGGGTGCATGGTGATTTGTGGATCTGAACCTACCGTGTGTGTGTGTGTGTGTGTGTGTGTGTGCGTGTGAGTGTGTGTGTGTGTGTGTGTGTGTGTGTGTGTGCGTGTGTTTGTGTGTGTGTGCATGCGTGCGTACGTGCATGCATGCATGTGTACATACACACATGATCCTACATATGTGAACATGTGCACATGTTCTTGTATAATGTGTTTAACACGTACAATTTATTGTGGTGGTAAATTTTGGGATATGTACATGTGTATGTGCTTGTTTATCTGCCATGTAGCTGTTTTGCTGTGTGCATGTGTGTGTGTGTGCACGTGTGTGTGCACGTGTGTGTGTGTGTGTGTGTGTGTGTGTGCACGTGTGTGTGCACGTGTGTGTGTGTGTGTGTGTGTGTGAGTGTGTGTGTGTCTGTGTGTCTGTGTGGGTGGGTGGGTGTGGGTGTGGGTGTGTGTGTTTGTGTGTGAACATGTAGGTGTATGGTGATACAAATGTATGTAAATGTTTACATATTGGTGTGTGTGCATGTACGTACATGTATGCACATTTTCCATACTTAATGTAGGTATATAGTTGTTGAGGTGTATATGCATTAGTATGGCACACATGCATACCGTATAGCGGGAAATTTTCGCGGGATAAAATTTTCACGAATGGCTTATTTCCTGAAATTCGCGGATAATATTCTCGCGGATCCCTAAAATTCAGGATGCCATTTTATTTCTTAGGCGATGGTAGAAAAGTAGCTTTTGAGTGTATCATGTGAACGAAATGGCACAAGTTGAAGCCTTTTACATCATTTACACTTCAGTGGAAGATTTGAGGTTACTTTTGCTTTCTAATGGGCCTTGAAACTTTCAGGTGTGCATGCTCTGCCTAATCGTTTCGTTTGAAGTAGGGAAGAAGCGACGTATATAGCACGACCAGCTTTTCCAGAAACTTGACTGCTGCTAACACAAAAGAATAATGGTGCAGGGGCCTAGCGTGTACGTACTACCTGAGCCCAACATAGCTGTGGATGTACATGTCTAGTACTAAGATTTCGCGAATGTTGGAATAACCGCGAAATCCACGAAAATATTACTCCGCGAAAATTTCCCGCTATACGGTATGTATATGTGCATTATTATTATTATTATTATTATTACTGTGTAATGTGTACAAATACTAGGACAAGACTATCCAATAGAGCACACCACAAATAGCTGAATGTCATTTAGTAGTACATCAGCATTAGTTTCAGAATCTATCTTGCCACATCTTGATCACTGTATGTCTGATAATGAGTTTGAAACAATCGCAATCTAGAATCAGAGCCACCTGCCCTCCATGGCTCAAATCCAGGAAGTTGGCAACCAGATTAATCGCTTTGGAATTAAGCATAAACCTATATACTTCCATCTCCTTACACACTTCACTGGAACATAATGTGTATGAAGTGCATTGTGAGCATGTTGTTTTAGTGTGTTTAATGGCAGAGAAGACACACACAACACATGCAAGCACACGTACCCACACACACGCACGCACGCATGCACACACACCCACACCCACACACACACACACACACACACACTTACATGTTTACTAGTCATACATTTGTGTATGGATATACATACTATTGTTATGTCAATTGAAAGCCTTACCCTATACTCATCCACAGTTCATAATAAGCATTCTGGTATGTGAAATATCCAGCCCTAGCTTCACACATCTATCCCACCCCTCCCCCTTCAGTCCTCGTCCCAGCAATGCTCGTAGTGGTAGCAGACTCAGCCACAGACACAGTGCTTCCACTCCACTTGACAGCATGAGACAACCTGGTACTGAGAAGCAGGGACCTGGGGTCGTCCGGCACCAGAGAGCAGTGAGGGATCCACCCCCCAAAGTCTACCACCGTGGATCCATCTTCGGCATGCCCACCCACATGAAGGGCTCCCACTACACCATCCATCCAGAGTGGCCGGACTTCTACCCAGCTGAGGACTTTGTCCACTAGCTCTCTAGCTAGGGTGCCAGTGGGACCAGAGGAGGGAGAGATTGTATTTTAAGAGTACTGGTATATTATACTGTAATCTTTGTATGAAATGTGCCTTATTTACTCACTGTACAAAGTAAATTATTTGTAATTTTGTAAGCATATGTGTTATATTATACTAATGGGCTAGGTTCCATGATAATAACTATTTGTGAAAGTCGATCTGATCCTATTTTTATGGTCATTTGCACTGTTCCTGATCAAGACTTCATCAATGCTGTGATATATACACTTACATGTCATTGACTTGATACTGTACCAGGATACATGATAATATTATTCTCAAGCTCTAACTGTATGCATGTATACCTTTTGACATAATTTACACTGCTGCTGTGTGTTAGGTGGGCATGTCGTGCACCACTCAGCTGCAATCCAGCTCTCCAACTAATGGGGCTTGCATGTAACCCCACGTACAGATATGGACAATCCCTATAGGCCTGACCACACAAGGGGGTCTATTATAGGGATTGCAATATATATTATGCATGTGGGCGCACCAAGGCCATATCCAATGGATTTCACACTCCCAGCCCCTCACTGAAAGTTGTGTGTGTGTGTGTGTGTGTGTGTTTGTTTATGTGTACATATGTGTTTGTGTGTGTGTGTGTATGTGTGTGTGTGTGTGTGTGCACGTGTGTGTGTGTGTGCACGTGTGTGTGTGTGTGCACGTGTGTGTGTGTGTGTGTGTGTGTGTGTGTGTGTGTGTGTGTGTGTGTGCATTGTGTGTGTGTGTGTGTGTGTGTATGTGTGTGTGTGTGTGTATGTGTGTGTGTGTATGTGTGTGTGTGTGTGTGTGTGTGTGTGTGTGTGTGTGTGTGTGTGTGTGTGTGTGTGTGTAAATTCATGCTTGTGTATATGTGCATGTGTGCATGTGTACGCGTGCATGTGTGTGCATGTGTGTGTGCATGTGTGGTGTCGTGGGTGTGGGTGTGTTTGTGGGTGTGTGAATATGTATGTGCGTGTTATTACATATACATGTGCATGTATACTGTATTATAATGACATACTTTATAGTTACTTGATGTTTGTATGATTATCTAAAGCAGTATTAACCATTTCAGGTGAACAATGGGCGTACAATCTTCTTGTTCTTGCATGGCCATGCATGCAGAGCATCAATGTACAGTACTGTAATAGTGACATGCAACTACTTGGTCATACTGTAGCATATACAGGCGCTGCTGAATATATGTGCCTCAGTATTTCTTTCCTTTAAGTTAATAATTCCATAATTTTCTGTATGCCATAAGGCTATACACATTTAAAATAAATTTATTATGCATGTACTATATACTTGACAATATTACTTTACAGTGCATATAGTCCACTTAATATGTTAAACTTGCTTATAACTGGAAATTCTGGATAAGTTGAGGGATTGAGTTTGTTTATCCCTACTCAAACAAACTCTGTTATAATTACTAAAGTATACTAGATTCTGAAATTCTGCATGATGGTATAAGTGGAATTCACTTGGCTGTCGATCGATCCCTTTATAGAGTGATTAAACTTATCCAGACTCCACTGTGCAGTGACTCACTTTTTATTTGCAAAATCAGTCAACCTTTAAATATCAACTATGTGAAGTTTTGAATCATTCCTTTGTTTCCCTGTATATCAGTTGGAACCTTGAACATATACAGATTTAAAAGTAATTTAAAAGTTACTGTAGTTTCATGTATAGTATTATATGATTCAAAGCCTCAATCGATAATTCTGAATCATATAATATTATGATTTAAAAAATTCTTTATATTATTTAAATTTCTTCTGCCCTTACATATTACATAATTATATTTGCCACTCACAGACTGCCACAATGCATATTATATGTTTGCTTGAATACACTATTATGCGCACTGTCATGATCATGCAATTATAAGAGCATGCACTTGTGTAGACATGCAATGTAGAATCATGCAATGATCACCCAGTACCTGTGTATAAATGCATATTATGTTCCTTCACATGTTGATAGACTGCATTATCAAGCTTTACATGCAGTCACCTACGGAGCTAGTGATTGAGAGTCTGAGACATGCAAAATTAAAACAGTGTATAAAGCCCACAGCTCTGCATGCATCTGGGTGCCACTTACAGTAGCCTCTGGCTAAAGCTAGGTTCGATCTCCAGGTAAATAAGAGTGCATACCCTATATCCAACTAATAGTCATGCATGTACTTTTGCACATGCATGTATGCAGTCCTGTGTGAATTCTACTTTAATTTGGTTTGGGTGGATACTTTAATTTGGTTCACCTATAATATAATACTGTTGTAATGGATTGTAGCATTAGCAGCAACTACAAATTATTTAATATTAAGTAAATACAGGACCTATAATTATAACTAAATCACATATCACTAAATCTAATCACATATGTAATTATGCCTTATCTAATAGTTATACTTTATAAACAGGACCTTCAAATTTGTAGACTATCTTTTGTCCTGTTTGTCTTTCCTTTCATCCCAGACTTTATTACCAGAGTCGATCTCCAGACCACCATAAAAATTTTTAAAGGCCGCATAGATTGACTTTGGAAACATGTCTTGATGGTCTTGAATGAATGCCACCTGCCTCTTGGCTCTGCCCTCTGCATCTTTTGTTAGAGCTTCTCCAGACCTACGCTTTGCCATGATCTCCGTGTCTAGTCTTACATGAAGCTCTCTATTTGTCTCCTTAAGCACCATTCTGAAATTATCAAAATCATTTAGAATCTTCGTAACTGTACTTTGCTCTTCATCAGATATCCTCCCAGGATCGCGATAGTTGTTTAGTACCTCTGCAGCTATCTCGAGTGCTACAATATGCCCTACTTCTTTATCATCTTTTTGTTCAGACTGACTCTGTTCACGGTACTTTCTTTGGGCATTGCTGTCCCTGAAATCATCTGCTGTATATCTGCATGGGTGGGGTATAGAGTGTCATGCTGCAAAAATAAAGTTAAATCCATCAAGACGGACCACCTGCTTAAGTATAGCAGCCTGCGGCAGTGTGTGGGTGGGTGGGATATGAATGCAATTATATACTTCTTAGAAGTTTGACCTGCATGTTGCTAGTTCACAATCTGAAGCACCAATTATCAATGAGGCGCCCTTGTAAGTAAGTTATCCGTCTTGACACATATCAATTCAACTTCATTGCTATGGCAACACAAATACAGCTATAAAACTTCAAAACTGTAAAAGCAACCTATATACAATATTCCCTTGAGTATATTATAAATTGAACTGAACCAAACACTTGCTCGCTCAATCATGCATATGCACACTGAGAAAATCACAGTCTGCATAGAGGTATATACATATATAGAGTCATATGTATACAAAGAACCGCCAAGAGAACTACAGTCCGGGGCCATCTGCTATATATCTTGCTAGTTCATGCTGGAGAGATTGCAATACTAACTACACCAATTATGTCGTATAGGATGAACGAACTATAAGTTATATTAGACACAATTTCGTTCATTGCATGGGAGAAGCAAACACTTGCAAAACAAGAGCTCAAGGACCTGTTAATTATTGCGTAATCTGTAGCCAGAGACTGAGAAGTTTTTATCCACAAAAATTATGACCTCCAAAAATGAGGCCAGCTGTGAAATTTTTGTATCGTAAAGATTTACTGACGTACGGTATATAGTGACAAATCAAGACATGCCATGCATATATGGTATACGCTTTAATTTCCATGTGGTTTTATATTCATGGTATTCACGGATTGGACTGAAGCCATCTGCAAAGTTTAGACCTGTGAAAATTTAGATCAGGCTCTTGTGCAATGGCAAAACATGGCCATGTGCAAATATATATAAAATGCAAAACATGCTATAAAAGCCAAAATCCGCAAAATATACACCCCACTAAAATGTACTTTTCAACCTTTTCCACACATTACATATTAATCAATATTGATTTATAATTATTTAAAGTTTAGTATAATACAGTATGTGTATAATATTATATTATAATATCTGTATGGTATATTATTAATGCTATAGCTAGCACTATTGCATATATGGACAATAAAACTCACGGTGGCCTCTTCTCGGATGGGTCACTCATCTAATAGATTATGAGGATAGGAAGATATAATTCAGGAAGGGGAGGGGCCAGCACATATATATTGAATACAACAATGCATAGTCAAAAAACTAATGTTTGCAAATGTGTCTTGTGGCAATTACATTTCCTTAGGTTTACAGAAGGAATAAGCTGTGATGTTGACACACATTTTCATATATCTAGCTTCAAAACTAATGACGTATAGCAGATTTATATAATTATACCGCCATGATTTGTCTGATCTTGCATGGTGTCAGTGGCCTCCACGACTAACGTTATATACAGTAACTGTATGTGTATTCTTAAATTGCTGAAGAATATAAGATGTTTAGATTCCGAACTTACTTTTGGACAATCATTCCTTTTTAATGGCTGACAATCTTTACATACTTTGCAATGACAGCTTCTACACTCATCAGGTTCTTGGCATTCACAGCATGGCATAATGACGATTCTTGATGCAGTATACAAAGTATGAATTAAAACGGTATGGTTTATCATGGTGGTTCAAAAGCCTTCGTAATAGCTTATTCCAGGCCTTTGAAAGAGTATGGTCAGACTCTATGATATTGTAAGATGAGTGACTGCATGCATGCAGTGGTCTATGAATAGCCTAGGAACCTTTATATAGCCTAAAAACACTCTCAACCATTCTTATAGACAAATGTGTCCTTATACACATACAATTACCATGCAAATCTATACATTCCCTGCATGTGCTCCTTAGTTACCTGCATACACTTGTAGAACATTACATATATATATATATATATATATATATATATATATATATATATATATATATATATATATATATATATATATATATATATATATATATATATGCATGTCTTATAAAATTATTGCCACACGCAAGTAACATGTACCTTTCAGAAAAATCGAGGGGCTTTGTGTGGTTTGCAAAGGAACTTGATTTATTACTAACACGTTTTACTGATGTTCACGCCTTAGTCACGTGTAAAAATACGAAGTCGCCCAAACGATAGGCCTTTTTGTTCTCAAACAGAAGAGAATTGTATCGAATATCGTCTTCGCGTGTTGGAAGGAGTATCGATTTCACCGAGCGTTACCTTTGGTGGATGACGTCATCATATCGCGTGACAGCCTTGTGACAAACGGCGAGAAAGAGACTTCTTTAGTGACTGAGATTCTTTCCAAAACCCGGTCATCTAAACGCTTGTGTAGAGGAGCCATGTCGCGGGAGTTAGATCACCATAGGTAAAGCTAAGTTTTCACCGTGGTAGATTTCGATAGCATGCTCCATTCCCGACATGTCCCCAAGTTTGTGGTTTTACTTTGGATGAAAAATAACATTTCGTTGGACATCTCAGGAACGAAGAGGAATGGTAAGTTCTACCACGGTGAAAATTTAGATATTGTTGTTGGAAGGTTCTTAACAAAGTATGGCTGCTCTAAATGATGGTTTATATGACCGGGTTTTGCACTAAACCTATTTTAAGGTCCGAATCTATGGTCGTTTTTTCGGCTTTGCGAAGCTCTTACAACAAAGTTAAGTGAACTGTTGTATCGTTCAATAGTTGTATTATTGTTTAATGTGTTTGTTATACTCCATAAACACATTAAACGGAAGAAAAAGGGGGGATGATTTCAGCCGACTTTCGGGCGGCCATTTTGTTGAGATCTCACATGTGGGACATGTCACACCTGCGTGCACACATACACTGTACACACACACACACACACACACACACACACACACACACACACACACACACACACACACACACACACACACACACACACACACACACACACACACAAACACTTGCACACACACATGCACACACACAAACACTTGCACACACACATGCACACACACAAACACACACACACACACACACACACATACACACATATACACACACACATGCACACACACATGCACACACACAAACACACACACACACATAATATTCCTACCTTCAGTGAATTCTTGTTATATAATGGTCCTTCCTAGCTGAAAGTGCACACCAGTACTACGTATATAGCAATGTATCCTCACGAAACTGCACGAATCATGCATAAACCTGATGAATTGCAGCCTTTTTATAGGGATATGTACACCGAGCTAGGCCACACCTTACAATTACAACAGCTATGAATATTACATATAATCTGTTGTTGTTATCTCATTATATATATAATATAGACTAAATACACTACATATACATAGAAGTGTGGATTTAGTACTATAGCATGCTATAAGCTACAGTAATAATGTGTAGCATTAATTGAGCAGTGTAGTTTGTAGGCCAGAGGAAAGGTTCACTCACTAGTTCTCAGAATCACAATAGATAGAGTGGTGTAGTGTGCACGTGCTGTGCACACATCAGCAGTTACTGAGAACAGCTGATACCAATGGGACATGTGTACACAAGGGAAGACTGTGGTATGTGACCAATGAGAGCACCACATGTACAGCACACACTGAGAGCACCACATGTACAGCACACACTGAGAGCACCACATGTACAGCACACACTGAGAGCACCACATGTACAGCACACATGTACACTGAGAGCACCACATGTACAGCACACACTGAGAGCACCACATGTACAGCACACACTGAGAGCACCACATGTACAGCACACATGTACACTGAGAGCACCACATGTACAGCACACACTGAGAGCACCACATGTACAGCACACACTGAGAGCACCACATGTACAGCTCACACTGAGAGCACCACAGCACACACTGAGAGCACCACATGTACAACACACACTGAGAGCACCACAGCACACACTGAGAGCACCACATGCAGCACACACTGAGAACACCACATGTACAGCACACACTGAGAGCACCACATGTACAGCACACACTGAGAACACCACATGTACAGCACACACTGAGAGCACCACATGTACAGCACACACTGAGAGCACCACATGTACAGCACACACTGAGAGCACCACATGTACAGCACACACTGAGAGCACCACATGTACAGCACACACTGAGAGCACCACATGTACAGTGCACACTGAGAGCACCACATGATCATCATATGTATGTACACTGCATGAGATTCCATACAGAATGCTAAAGTCTCCAGCCATGCTATAGAATACTTCTGTATGTTTTATGAGTGTATACTTTAGCAATGATATCCTCAGTATAAATGCTAAGCTTAGATTTTACTCCACTGGTGTGACTGCAGTGGGGTAGGAATGAAGATAATATGTAACATTCACAGTACAAATGCTATAGATGCTATAGTTTTTACTCCACTGGCTTGTCTGTATGTGAGTTAGGCATATAATTTGCCTCAGATGACTACATGAGGAGGGGCACTTGGTTTCTGTACTCAGCTACTGTGGTTATAGCGCATGCATGTATGGTGGGTAGGTAACATGTATACCAAAAAATGCACGAGTACTGGAGTTGCATATATAGTCAGGATGGTTGATATATAGGATCTACTGAATTTGGTGGCAGTACACACTAAAGGGTCATTGGGCTCCAAGCAAATGGCTTCCATTATAAGTACACATAGTGTGTGTAAGTGTGTGTGTGTGTGTATGTGTGTGTGTGTGTGTGTGTGTGTGTGTGTGTGTGTGTGTGTGTGTGTGTGTGTGTGTGTGTGTGTGTGTGCTAAAGTGTGTGTGTGTGTGTGCGCGCGCGTGTGTGTGTGTGTGTGTGTGTGGGCACGTGTGTGTGTGTGTGTGTGTGTGTGTGTGTGTGTGTGGGCACGTGTGTGTGTGCATATATGTGTGTGTGCATGTGCATACAAGTGTGTGTGTGTGTGTGTGTGTGTATGTGTGTGTGTGTGTGTGTGTGCTAAAGTGTGTGTGTGTGTGTGTGCGTGTGTGTGTGTGTGTGTGTGTGTGTGTGTGTGTGTGGGCACGTGTGTGTGTGTGTGTGTGTGTGTGTGTGTGTGTGTGTGTGTGTGTGTGTGTGTGTGTGTGGGCACGTGTGTGTGTGAATATATGTGTGTGTGCATGTGCATACAAGTGTGTGCGTGTGTGTGTGTGTGTATGTGTGTGTGTGTGTGTGTGTGTGTACGTGTGTGCGTGTACAGTTGTTTTCAGTCATGCAATAACAACTCAATAGTTGTGTAAAGAGAGTACTACTAACATATAACTATTACTGACAAAGTACATTTAATGTTGCCATGGCTACAACCACCGTTAAAATAAAATGAAAGAAATTAAAAGAAATTACTCGACAGAGGTTACAGCTGGTAACTACATTCATTTGTCCGTCAGTAAACAACTTGTCCAGTTCCTTCATAGCTCTTCCCTCCCCGCACCTGGTAGACCTTCTCCCGCTGCGATGGCACCAGCCAAGCCCCACCTCTGGGAGGAGCGTACGGGATCACAGGTCAAACTTCTAAGAATTATAAGTACATTCATATCCCACCCGCCCACACACTGCCGCAGGCCGCTACTTAATTAAACAGTTGGTCTGCCTTGATAGATTCAATTTCATTGCTATGGCAACACAAACACAGCTAATGGATATGAAAGTTCAGATACAGCAACCTGTACAATATTCTCTTGGATAGACTGAACTGAACCAAACACTTGCTCACTCACACTGTGAGAATCACAGTCTACACAGAGGTATACACAATCCTATATGCATACTGTATGTGTGTATATTGCATTGCATAACTATATTATACATATGTATGTGTGGATTTTTTACTATAGCAAGCTACAGTAATAATGTTTAGTATTGAGTAGTGGTAGGTTGTGGATCAGAGGAAAGGTTCACTCACAAGTTTTCAGAATTGCAATAGTATAAAGAGTGCTGTAGTGTGCCTGTGCTGTGCACACATCAGCAGTTACTGAGAACAGCTGATACCAATGGCACATGTGTACACAAGGGCAGACTGTGGTATGTGACCAATGAGAACACCACATGTACAGCACACACTGAGAGCACCACATGTACAGCACACACTGAGAACACCACATGCAGCACACACTGAGAGCACCACATGTACAGCACACACTGAGAGCACCACATGTACAGCACACACTGAGAGCACCACATGTACAGCACACACTGAGAGCACCACATGTACAGCACACACTGACAGCACCACATGTACAGCACACACTGACAGCACCACATGTACAGCACACACTGAGAGCACCACATGTACAGCACACACTGAGAGCACCACATGTACAGCACACACTGAGAGCACCACATGTACAGCACACACTGAGAGCACCACATGTACAGCACACACTGAGAGCACCACAGGATGCATGCACTGAGATTCCATACAGAATGTTAAAGTCTCCAGTCATATACTGTACAATATATTTGTGTTTTGTGAAGTGTACATTTTAGTAATGATATCGGCAGTACAAATGCTAAGCTGTTAGGTTTTCACTCCACTGGTTTGACTGTATGTGAGTTAGGCATGTATGACCTGCTGCAGATGACTGCATGAGGAGGGGTACTGGGTTTCTGTACTCAGCTACTGTGGTTAGCGCATGTATAGTGGGTGGGTAGGTAACATGTACCAGAAATGCATGAGTACTGGAGTTGCATATATAGTCAGGATGGTCGATAGATAGGATCTACTGAATTTGGTGGTAGTATACTCTGAGGGGTCATTTGGCTCCAAGCAAATGGCTTTCATTTGTTGTGTATGAGTAGACATAGTGTGCGTGCGTGTGTGTGTGTGTGTGTGTGTGTGTGTGTGTGTGTGTTAGTGTGTGTGTGCATGTTAGTGTGTGTGTGTTTGTGTGTGTGTGTGTGTGTGTGTGTGTGTGTGTGTGTGTGTGTGTGTGTGTGTGTATGTGTGTGCATGTGTATGTGTGTGTGTGTGTGTGTGTGTGTGTGTGTGTGTGTGTGTGTGTGTGTGTGTGTGCATGTGTGTGTGTGTGTACGTGTGTGTGTGTGTGTGTGTACACATGTGTGTGTGTGTTGTGTGTGTGAGTGTGAGTGTGTGTGTGTGTGTGTGTGTGTGTGTGTGTGTGTGTGTGTGTGTGTGTGTGTGTGCAGTGTGTGTGTGTGTGTGTGTGTGTGTGTGTGTGTGTGTGTGTGTGTGTGTGTGTGTGTGTGTGCAGTTGTTGCCAGTCATGCAAAACAATTCCTCAATAATTGTGTGAGGAGTACTACTGACCATAACTGACGAAGTTCATTTTAATGTTGCCATGGCTACAACCATCATTAAGATACAATGAAAGAAATTACTCGACAGAGGTTACAGCCTGAAAGTACATTCATTTGTCTGTCAGTAAACAACTTGTCTGGGTCCTTCACAGCTCCTCCCTTCCCGCACCTGGTAGCCCTCTCCCGCTGTGATGGCGCCAACGGATGGCACCAACGACAGCCAAGCCCCACCTCTGGGAGGAGAGTACGGGATCACAGGTCAAACTTCTAAGAATTATAAGTACATTCATATCCCACCCACCCACACACTGCCGCAGGCCGCTATTGAAACAGGTGGTCCATCTTGACCGACTCAACTTCATTGCTATGGCAACACAAACACAGCTAATGGATATGGGAACTCAGATACAGCAACCTGTACAATATTGTCTTAGATAGACTGAACTGAACCAAACACTTGCTCACTCACACTGAGAGAATCACAGTCTACACAGAGGTATACACAGTTCTATATGTATACTGTATGCGTATATATTGCAGTACATATATAACTATATTATACATGCGTATAATATAATATGTGTGGATTTTTTACTATAGCATGCTATAAGCCATAGTAATAATGTGTAGCATTGAGCAGTGGTAGGTTGTGGGTCAGAGGAAAGGTTCACTCACAAGTTCTCAGAATTGCATAGTATAAAGAGTGCTGTAGTGTGCCTGTGCTGTGCACACATCAGCAGTTACTGAGAACAGCTGATACCAATGGCACATGTGTACACAAGGGCAGACTGTGGTATGTGACCAATGAAAGCACCACATGTACAGCACACACTGAGAGCACCACATGTACAGCACACACTGAGAACACCACATGTACAGCACACACTGAGAGCACCACATGTACAGCACACACTGAGAGCACCACATGTACAGCACTGAGAACACCACATGTACAGCACACACTGAGAGCACCACATGTACAGCACACACTGAGAGCACCACATGTACAGCACACACTGAGAGCACCACATGTACAGCACTGAGAACACCACATGTACAGCACACACTGAGAGCACCACATGTACAGCACACACTGAGAGCACCACATGTACAGCACACACTGAGAACACCACATGTACAGCACACACTGAGAGCACCACATGTACAGCACACACTGAGAGCACCACATGTACAGCACTGAGAACACCACATGTACAGCACACACTGAGAGCACCACATGTACAGCACACACTGAGAGCACCACATGTACAGCACACACTGAGAGCACCACATGTACAGCACACACTGAGAGCACCACATGTACAGCACACACTGAGAGCACCACATGTACAGCACACACTGAGAGCACCACATGTACAGCACACACTGAGAGCACCACATGTACAGCACACACTGAGAGAACCACATGTACAGCACACACTGAGAACACCACATGTACAGCACACACTGAGAGCACCACATGTACAGCACACACTGAGAGCACCACATGTACAGCACACACTGAGAGCACCACATGTACAGCACACACTGAGAGCACCACATGTACAGCACACACTGAGAGCACCACATGTACAGCACACACTGAGAGCACCACGTGTACAGCACACACTGAGAGCACCACATGTACAGCACACACTGAGAGAACCACATGTACAGCACACACTGAGAACACCACATGTACAGCACACACTGAGAGCACCACATGTACAGCACACACTGAGAGCACCACATGTACAGCACTGAGAACACCACATGTACAGCACACACTGAGAGCACCACATGTACAGCACACACTGAGAGCACCACATGTACAGCACACACTGAGAGCACCACATGTACAGCACACACTGAGAGCACCACATGTACAGCACACACTGAGAGCACCACATGTACAGCACACACTGAGAGAACCACATGTACAGCACACACTGAGAACACCACATGTACAGCACACACTGAGAGCACCACATGTACAGCACACACTGAGAGCACCACATGTACAGCACTGAGAACACCACATGTACAGCACACACTGAGAGCACCACATGTACAGCACACACTGAGAGCACCACATGTACAGCACACACTGAGAGCACCACATGTACAGCACACACTGAGAGCACCACATGTACAGCACACACTGAGAGCACCACATGTACAGCACACACTGAGAGCACCACATGTACAGCACACACTGAGAGCACCACATGTACAGCACACACTGAGAGCACCACATGTACAGCACACACTGAGAGCACCACATGTACAGCACACACTGAGAGCACCACATGTACAGCACACACTGAGAACACCACATGTACAGCACACACTGAGAGCACCACATGTACAGCACACACTGAGAGCACTACATGTACAGCACACACTGAGAGCACCACATGTACAGCACACACTGAGAGCACCACATGTACAGCACACACTGAGAGCACCACATGTACAGCACACACTGAGAGCACCACATGTACAGCACACACTGAGAACACCACATGTACAGCACACACTGAGAACACCACATGTACAGCACTGAGAACACCACATGTACAGCACACACTGAGAACACCACATGTAGAGCACACACTGAGAGCACCACATGTACAGCACACACTGAGAGCACCACATGTACAGCACACACTGAGAGCACCACATGTACAGCACACACTGAGAGCACCACATGTACAGCACACACTGAGAGCACCACATGTACAGCACACACTGAGAGCACCACATGTACAGCACACACTGAGAGCACCACATGTACAGCACACACTGAGAGCACCACATGTACAGCACACACTGAGAGCACCACATGTACAGCACACACTGAGAGCACCACATGTACAGCACACACTGAGAGCACCACATGTACAGCACACATGTATGTATGTACTGAGATTCCATACAGAATGTTAAGTCACCAGTCACATTACAGAATACATTTGTGTTTTGTGAAGTGTACATTTTAGCAATGATACTGGTAGTGCAAATTAATGCTAAACTGCTAGTTTTTATTCCACTGATGTGACTGTATGTGAGTTAGCATATAACCTACCTGAGATGACTATGTGAAAAGAACCATATATATAGGATGGCACTTGGTTTCCGTATTCAGCTGCTGTGGTTAGCGCATGCATGCATAGTGGGTAGCTAACATGTACCAGAAAATGCACGAGTACTGGAGTTACATAGTCATGCAGGATGGTTGATATATAACATCTAGTGTACATGTGAGTGTGCGCACGCATGTGTGTGTGTGTGTGTGCATGTGTGTGTGCATGCATGCATGCGTGCGTGTGCATATGTGTGTGTGTGTGTGTGTGTGTGTGTGTGTGTGTGTGTGTGTGTGTGTGTGTGTTTTTGTGTGTGTTATGTGTATGTTGCACACACGTGCGAGTGTATCCTTCCATGTACATATACTATCACTATGTACTGTACACAGGACAATATGCTGTGGTCTGAGAACACACACTGACAGTTTGACAATAAATAAATTGCATGTGGACTGGTAGACTATCTGAATACCTACCACTCATTTATGGTAAATCACAGATAGTATATAAATCATCCTAAATCAAACACACATGCAATAATTATTAATCACGTAAACATGCACACACGTACCCACCCACCCACTGACACACACACACACACACACACACACACACACACACACACACACACACACATACACACACACACACACACACACACACACACACACTCACACGCAAACACACAAACACACACACACACACACACAAACACACACACACACACACACACACAAACACACACACACACACACACACACGCAAACACACAAACACACACACACACACAAACACACACACACACACACACACACAAACACACACACACACACACACACACACAAACTCAAACATACATACACATACATGAGAACACACTGTGCTACAATGCAAGGCTTTGTTAAGTGTGTTTCTCCAGCCACAAACCTCAGTTTCACCAAAGTAGGAGACTATCTAATAGGTATATGAACCAAACAGTTTGCCAGGTTCACCTGACCCTGTGGGACTTCTAGAGAATTCCTCCCTCCAGTCTATGTTCTTCATTCAGAGAACACACAAACTATTGATGTCTGCCATGGTTTGATCTGAGAGGATGAAACAGGAAATTGAAGTAACTTCCTGTTCATGGTTGTCATGACAACAGAGCAGTTTTATTGTACACTTCATCCCAAGCAGGTCTTGGAGTAAATTATGTTTGTGGGAGTGCATAAAAATCATGAATATGTTTAAATTTATTTCTCAGAACACCTCTAATGAATACCATTACCTTTCCAAGAACCACAGAATAAGAAGAAACGAAGGAAGGTGTGTTTTCCTCTTCTTGGATGAGAGCAGTGGTCCAACATAACAATAGTGAAGCCACATATAGGTTTATCAGGTTATCCAAATATGAGGGGTGCGTATTCCTGGTACTTCCTGTTTACCATTGAAGTCAAGCCTATGAATATAATTACTACCCTTCTGTATTGCACTGTTCTGCCCAACCTTGTTCTGGGGAAGGATATGTTTGTGTGGCAGCACCTGAGAAATCCCACTGGCTGTGTGGCTCATGACAACAGTGAGACAGTACGGCTGTTCACCTGTTGGTCATCACCACACCCTGTAGGGCCCCATTCCACTGAAAGTACTTTAAGGCAAAGATATGGGTCATATAATATTATACAATGCAGTTTGAGTCTACATTTTCTCTCATTAGAATAGTGCTATGTTTAAGTTTGAATAC
>CAUJGJ010000085.1:995200-1000200 GCA_963170055.1 Halisarca cf. caerulea
TGTTGGAAAGAAGAGGTTTGTGTTTCAAACTGTGCATCCATCTAGCCTGTGCCCTTAACATGAGAAATAGCTTCAGAAAAACAAATTTTCCTGAATTGGAATGTTTGTGCAGTACTTCGAGTTTTACGGTAATTTTCTCGCATGTTTTTTTTTTGCAGAACCTCAATCTCGGGCGCTTTCTCCAAAGGACCCCAGTCCAAAAGGTTTAGGAAACCTCATGGCAAACACAGTAAACAGGCTTCAAAGGAAGATCAAACGAAGTACAAGGGAAAAAAGAAAGCAGGTCCGTTCAAACGTAAACCCGAACCAGTTTGGAAGAAGAAACGTACTGGTGAAGACTACAAGATCAGCAATGCGAAGAAGACAAACACGTCAACAGAAAGCACTCCAAAACAAGGCACTATGCAAGACAAAGGAGCAAAACTTTTCAGGAGACACAAACCACTGGCAGGTATGAGACATGCATGGAAAGTCATTTCTGTCTTGTGTTCCACTATGATCTGTGTATGTATATATCGTTCCACTGTACTGGACTCTACTCCACTGGTGCATGGTCTCATGTAGCCAGACTCTAAACATGGTTTACTCATGTTTTAAAAGTGATCAAAGGGGTTTGCATCTGGCTATGTGAGACTGCTAATGCTACTTATGTATGTGTGTGTATATGCTGTAAGTTATGTATCAAATGCATATCACATGTATGTCACATGACAGCATCTACTGCTGCGTGTGGTTCATATTGTGGTAAGCGTGTTTAAGTACAGCAATATATTTGTATTTGTGTGCAAGATTGTTTTTATGGGAACATATCCTATGTGTGTACTGTTTGTAAGTACTATGGTCATGTGATAGTCACATGCAGGTTGGTGATGTGTATGTACTGTATACGTGTGTATGTATGTAGATTGGTGATGTGTATGCAGTATGGTCATGTGACAGTCACATGGAACTACGTAGGTTGGTGATGATCTTTATAACTTAGGATACCTTCAGACTGTGTCTCCTGCCAGATATGGTAGTGGGTGCATGGTTTTTATCTGGACCTGTGTGTGTGTGGTGTGTGTGTGTGTGTGTGTGTGTGTACACATGCAGGTGTATGGTGGTGTATATTCATATGAATGTGTACATACGTATTTTGTGTAAGTGTGTACGTATGTATATGTCCATTTTCCATGCATGACATGCGTATGTATACTGTATATATACATAGTTATTGAGGCATGCCTGTCACACATACACACATACATACACATGTATGTATTCGTCTTCATTGAGACAACAAGTGGGTGAAATTTACATATGTACATTGTTCAGGAATGAGTACGTTGTTCTACTGTGGTCACTTGCAGAGAAGAAGAAGGTACTGTCGAAGAAGGAGCGACGGCAGATGAGGAAGAAACAGAGAGAGAACTATCCCATCGTTGAGCGCTCCAAAGGAAAGTGGGAGGCCTTGAGAAGGTGTGTCAGTGGGCGTGGCTTAAGATCTGAGTATGAGAATGTATGCTACATACGTATGTACATATATGGAATGGGTGATGGGTGAGCTTCTGTTGAGTGAAACATCCACACTTCAACACTCCATGGGCCT
Organism: Halisarca cf. caerulea; assembly: GCA_963170055.1. Classification (NCBI taxonomy): domain Eukaryota; kingdom Metazoa; phylum Porifera; class Demospongiae; order Chondrillida; family Halisarcidae; genus Halisarca; species Halisarca cf. caerulea. The sequence continues at coordinate 996,789 of CAUJGJ010000085.1, forward strand.
CAAAATTGATGTCACATTACAGAGGTGTTGGGTTATCTAGGGTTGTGATTGTCCCTCGGAAATTGGTCAGATGACAGAAAGTATTGGATCATTGAGATATTGTAAAGTACGTACACCCTATTTTGTGCATCATTGAGATATTGTGAAGTACGTACACCGTATTTTGTGCATGGGGAGTCTAAATATTTACAGTAAAGCCTGTCTAATCCAACACTCAATTGGACTTGAAAAAAATGTCAGATTAGGAGGTTGTCGGATTACTGAGTGACTCTTACATACATTAGTATGGTGACTCTACGGTACCTCATATATGTACATAGATGGTCGGATTAGAAAAAATGTCAGATTGTAGAGTTGTCGGATTACAGAGATTTCACTGTACATATGTACGTATATATGTACATACGGTGGAGGGTGGTTAGTACGTACGTACATACGTACGTACTGGTGTACCTGGTCTGTGATATACAGTATGTACAATTGTAATGGAATTTCGTATTTGGTAAATACAAATGTGTTTTCTGTACTGTCCACTACAGACACGACTGCAACACGAGTGACAGGAGTAAGATTATCACTGAACTTGTGGAGGCAACACGAGGACATGTAGCAGAGGTGTGTGTGTGTGTGTGTGTGTGTGTGTGTGTGTGTGTGTGTGTGTGTGTGCTTGCGCATGCATGTGTGTGTGTGTGTTGTGTTTTAACCTTTTAACGCCTGCGTGACAATTTTTCACATACCCATTATGGCCTAAAGACCACTTTAGTAGCTCTATCCTCGTTACCCTACTTTTACTCTTATTTACCTTCCGCATTTGTGGTAAAAGCCTTTTTAATCATTTTCGAAGCTTTCTTAAAGCCTTTCAATGCGAAATTGTTCGCATGAAGATAAAATCGTGCTTCTTCGCTTCTTCCGTATCGAGTAGCAGCCATTTTATTTTGTGGTTATCTCCGCATAATTTCGTATATTCATCGTATACGTGCGTTTCTTGGCATACATTTGCATTTCCGCATATACTTTAGAGCCTTTTATTCGTATGGTACAACGTTGTATCAGTATAAAATTGATACGAGAGTAATACAATTGAAGTAAGCTATCGAACAATATAAAAATCGAAGCGCTACGATAAATTTGACGAAGTACTGTCCACTACCGGGAGAGCCACTAAAGTGGTCTTCAGGCCATAAAGGGTTAAAGTACATACGTATGTGATATACATATTTTGTACAAGGGTTGCTTGATGCACTCGTTCTGTACCCCCTCTACCCAGCTCATAGCCAAGCATGACACTGTGCGTGTGGTTCAGTGTATGCTGCAGTATGGGACTGCTGAGCAGAGGAGCAGTCTGTTCGGCGAGATCAAAGGTGAACTGTAGTGCATTTACGTAGCACAAATCCATCCAATCTCTCCTTGCTGCTGTATCTCTCCCTGCTGCTGTATCTGTCTCTCACGTTTCTAGCATACACAGTCTGTTCCCTATCATCCTGTGTACATGTATGTACTACGTACGTACGTATGTATGTACGTATGTATGAGCCCTTTTTGAGAGACCATCCTTGCGGATCTGGTGGGGGGTTGCCTTGTACATAATATATAAGGTGTACGCATATGCATACACCATACGCATACACCATACGCGTACACATACATTTGCGCATACGATTACACATTTGTACATACGTATGTACGTTATAGTATGCATACTATCAAGTAGGAAATTAGTCTCATGCGTACTATACCGTCATCATTTTCTCCATTGCCCATCAACCCTTCCACTCACCTGTCCCTCACTCCTCACCATTGTCCTTTCACCCTTACCCTCAACCCCACCAGTCACTCCCTCACCTCCCCCATCATCACCATGGTTCCTTCTTTCTTTTGTTTACAGATTCTGTTAAAGATCTAGTGAAGCAGAAATACGCTAAACACTTGATATTGAAGATCTTGAAATACGGGTGAGATGGGACTCATGGAAGTGGTGGTGCTTCAAGTTTGTGTGTATACATACGTACGTATGTATGTATGCGTATTGACGTACACCCACAGTACATGCTAGTCATGCTGTACATATGGTACATATGGATGTTCTAGTGTCAAGTTGACTGAGACTGGGTTGTAGTAATATTATGTATGTGCGTACATCCTTAACAGCACTCATTCCCACTACCTTCACACCAGCACCCCCTCCCTCACCCTCCCATTATCACCCACTCGCTAGCATCCCTCACTAATTCCACCATCCCATAAGCACCCCCACGGTCACTGTCACCCTCCCCATCAGTACCTCTAACTTACCCTCAGTCCACTCACCCTCCCCACCAACACATCTAGCTTACTTTACTCCACTCATCCTCCCCACCAACACACCTAGCTTACCCTCACTCCACTCATCCTCCCCACCAACACACCTAGCTTACCCTCACTCCACTCACCCTCCCCACCAACACACCTAGCTCACCCTCACTCTACTCACCCTCCCTACCAACACACCTAGCTCACCCTCACTCCTCTCACCTCCCCACCAGCACACCCTCCCAGCGGTCAGCGGTAATGACATCCTTCCACGGTAGTGTGTGTAAGCTTGTCAAACACACTGAGGCCTCCAGTGTACTGGAGACAGCTTACAACGACTACGCTACAGCTCAGCAGAGGTCAGCTCTACACCTGGAGTTCTACGGATCGCAATATGCACATTTCAAGGTATGCATATGTGATGTGTGTTAACATATGTCCGTACATACTTACCGGCAGCTACACATTTTGAATTCATGCATACCCAGTGTAAGGAAGAGATACTGTACATACTTCTACACATATACATATGTATTTATGTATATGAATGCATATGTATAATCATTGTGTATACATACATACGTATGTACATACGTACATACGTATGTACATATGTACATACGTACATACGTATGTACATATGTACATAATGTGTACTTTTTGTCCTTCTGCTGTACTAAGAAACACTTGATAATTTGACATCTACGTATGTGTGTATTTTGAGGCCCATGAAGTGTTGGGTATGGAGGTATCACTTTACCGGCTTCCTCTCCACAGCCTCCAGATCTTCTGTCCTTGTCAAGTGTTCTAACATCATCAAACACTTCTCAGAAGAAGTCGGTCATGAAGTACATTAGGAGCCAGCTCCTCCCCATTGTTGACAAGTATGTTGTTTACTTGTTTACTTTTTACTTGTTGACAAGTGTGGTGCATGGTTGTTGACTATTGCATTGTTCAGTTGCTAACAAATGTGTATTTATGTATATAATGTTGTTGTCTGTTGACAGGTGTGTGCTGTCTACTTGGATCTGTGAATACCTACATACGTATGTGTACTTTAGGCATGTTCTATATCCTACCTGCCCCTCCCCCAGACCCGCCCTCAAACACAGTATTGTCCATC
>CAUJGJ010000085.1:1005200-1022700 GCA_963170055.1 Halisarca cf. caerulea
ACCCGACTATTACTCATTTACGTTGTGTTGTCAGTTTACATGCACTTGTGAGCTGCCATTAGATATGCCACCATCAGATCAGCCACCACCTAGCACACAGTTACACGCATGCACGCATGTATGTATGCACGCGCACACGCGCACACACACACACACACACACACACACACACACACACACACACACACACACACACACACACACCCATGCACACACACACACACACACACACACACACACACACACACACACACACACACACACACACACACACACACACACACACACACACACAGAGTATCTTCCTCATCCCTTCAGCTGCTGCAGTGTTTGCCTTTGTCCTGTACGATGTCTACATGGTAATAATGGCTTGGAACGTAACTCTGGACCCAGATTCTCCAAAGTGGTCTATATATGTGAAGCAAGGTTGTGCTATGGTGTGCTCAGCTGCACTCATAGCTTTTGCTTTTCTCTGTATCCTCTCCTGACACTCCTTGATTGATCATTCGTAGGTAGGGGAATCCCCTAAACCAGGTGTATTACACACACACACACGCATGTGCATGTGTGTGTGTGTGTGTGTGTGTGTGTTCAAGACGATGCATTTGCAAACTTCTTGCCATGCATGCATTCAGATAATGTGTTATGTATGGGTACATATACTTGGGTAGTAGAACAAGTGAATTTTCTGACCACCAAGCATGTGTATGCACATGGTAGTCCTGGGAATCACAGATCTAAGATGACCACTTGTCCTGTCACACGAGAGGTAGTATGAATTGTGTGAAAAGGAACACATTCACTTTCAGTGTATCTCTTCATCATTTTCAGTGTGTCTCAATTGTGTAAGTACACATGTGAACTAGTCTCGCATAACCCTGACCGCTATTTCACCTCCTTAATCAATTACTATGACGTCATTGGTCAGCAAAATGGGATTACGCAAGACTAACATGTGCACATGCTGTTCAGTGGGGAAGATGGCAGATAGTGATGGATGTATTCCTCCTTGTCCTGGATAGCAGTGTACAGACTGCAACCCTATAGGCCTGTTTGAGTACAGCTTAAGCCTGGTCTGACTTGCTGGACCTCCTAACCCCCACCCACCTTGTGAGCACTATCACAGATGGTCTAGCAGGCCAGACTAAGCTTAAGCCATGCTATCTGAGTAGTTTCCCCCACTATGACTGTGGTTTGGTGTACTATGGGCCTGTAGGGGATTTCCATTCTAGAGATGACCACATTTTGTGTCCTGTGTCGTGTTTTGCTATGAAGCCTTTGGCTGTACGTGATGTGCTTGTGTTTTGTGTGAAAGACAATGCAATGGGTAAATTGGGGTAATACAGAACAGTGTGGTGGAATGAATGTGGTATCACCAGCAAGCTACGTACGTGTATTGTCTATTGTCAGTGCTGTCCTGCCTGGAGCACAGCAGTAGCAAGTATGGATTGAAAGCTTAATCGTAACATATTATAAGTTGGATTGAGGATTAAGCTTAATTGTGGATTATTCTTAATTGTAACATAAGTTAGAGGCTCTGTTCCACACTTGCGTGATATTCCAACTTGACCTATATATGCTCCTAGAAATCTAGTACCGCATGCGGTTTAGTTTTCGTGAGGTTTAATATTCATGGTATTCGCAGATTGGAAGCCATCTGTGAAAGTTAACACCTGATCGGGCTCTTGTGCAATGGAAAAACATGGCTGTCTGCGAATATTTGTGAAAATCACTAAAAGCCAGAATCCGCAAAATATACACCCCACGAAAATTGAAGTGTATATGGTAACTTTTGTTTATTGTGTGAAAGCTCTGATTTGTATCTTTAACTCTACACCAGCAATGAACTGGGGAAAGTACCACATTTACATTGCCCTTATGGAGTGGTGAGTAGTGTATGTGTGCATGCATGTGTCCACACTAGCTACCTTCATGAACATGCATAATACTGATTTACGCACATATTATATGTATTTATACATATTATAATTAAGTACTTATTTACTTTGTGTTTATGAGTAACACATTTGTGTTTGCACAGTGATCAATTTTCTGCATTTCTTTTGTGTTTACAGCTAATATAACAACTCCTTCTGTTACTACTACACTGTTTGTACAGTGTAGTAATGTTAGTATATGTTCCTTGGTGCATGTTACTTAGTATTGTTAGTGTATGTTCCTACAGGGTGCCTAGAATAGTAGCCACTTGGCTAAAGGCTTCCCCTGTCAAAATAAGTTTACCTAACCTAATCCTTATGTGGTCCTATCTGTTCGCATGTATTGCAATGATATGTATGCGTACATACATACATATACTTCTATATCTCTCCCGTTGCACATGCACAGTTTCCTTCCAGTAAGATCAAAACTGACATTACCTGTAGCCACCTCATCGCACTCCCCATGCATCATTCATGTGTAGTTTGCACTCAGCTGGTGCCTGAAAATCCACACTACATAGGTACAGTACATATGGACCCACTCTTCTCCCCTCCCTCCCTCCCTCACAGGACGGGAACAATGTGCATTCTCCTCTTCCAAGTCAGTTTCTCTGCAGACCTCAACTACATAGCTTGTGTTGAGGTGAGCTACAAGAAGGCTGCGATGAGTGGAGGGGACAGCGAGGATGAGGAGTTGGCTGAACCAGAGGTAGACACGCTACCAGAGAAGATTCCAATGTAACATTTCATTTCAACACAACACTTACATGCAATGTACACATTGGCTCAACTGTTTGGTGTTCACATTTATATCTGTGTTTAATTTTTGCTGCAGGTCACAACTGTTTATTTTTTTCTGTGATTCGTAAGGTGTTAAGCAATACAATCATTTACAATTCAAACATCATGTATGAAATAATACAAATTGTAGACCATGCATGCATACATGCACTTTGTATGCTAGTCTTGTACCCAGACCCACTCCAGCACCATGCTATCTGTGAACTTTTCATGTCACTAGCTGTATGTATACAACGTCCACAAATGTGCATATACAGCACGCAGCAAGCATGTTACTACATACGTACATATTATGTGTGTTGTGGCACCAATACAAATGTATATTATACATGTACATGTACATATTGAATGTGTGCATGTATATGTGCCATATATCACAGTATACTCCCATTATACGGAACATCGTGATGCACTATATGCCGATATATACTAGATACACATCTGTATATACAACAATTATTATTATACAGTTGCAATATAAGACACACACACACACATACACACACACACACACACACACACACACACACACACACACACACATGCACAGAGATACACACACACACGTGCGCGCGCGCACATGTATATGTATGTACATAATACATTCAATTAGAGATTTTCCAGGTTATCCTTGTCTAGGGCTTGAGTCCATTGAAGTAAATCATCTACATCAGCACCATCTCCAGTCACATGGTCAGTCTGGATAGATAGACTACCAACCACATGGCCTGTCTTGACCGATAGACTATCATCAACATGGTCGTTCTGAACGGATATTGACAGTGTATCTTCTATTTGATTGTCTTGTACAGGAGACAGTACTGCAGTGTTTTGACGCTGTTCTGTGTGGGCAGATAACAGAGAGAATCTTTAACATGCATGCGTACATACACTTCTGCTGTACTAAGTTTCCCTATCATCCCTTCTTCCCCAATGCAGACCTCAATTTGTCACTGTCAAGGACTTCCCAAAATGTAGAAATCTGCTATCCATGTTACACTGAAAATGGTGGCACATGGGCACACATATGTATGTATATGCTAAGATATGTGCATAAGTACGTACTAACATGTGTGCACACACATGTACTAACATGTGTGCATACGTACGAGGGATTGAGATTGCAGTCTTGTACATGTCTCTCAATTCGGCCATTCTTCTCTCCTTGAACTCTGACCCCACCTTCTCTGGCTCCTTGCGACCAGGTGGCTTGAAGTTGCCATACTTCAGCTTATGGTGTCTGCATGGATGATACACCAGTTGGGGAACATACTGCAACTGGTATGGCAACTGATATGCGTACATATGTACACTACCATAATATGACAAGTACAGTATGTACATAATAGCAACATATATTTGTGAGTACTTGAGGACATGCAGTCATTCACATACAAAACAGCATACACTGCTGCGGTGTATACACACCATACATACATATATGTGCTACACATATGTATGTACATGTTCACATGTGTAATACACACACACACACGCGCGCGCACACACACACACACACACACACACACACACACACTAACTGTTCCAATCTCTTCTCCAGCTCAGAGTTCTTTGCTGCTGGTTGCCCTCCAATGTGGACTTTAGCCAGAGCAGGATCTCTTACCAGCAAACTGATCACTGGGTACACAGAGTGAAAGAGGGTTACGAAACCTAAACTTGAATTTGCACATATTAATAATGATTATTAAGTGCATAGTGTGTGTGTGTGTGTGTGTGTGTGTGTGTGTGTGTGTGTGTGTGTGTGTGTGTGTGTGTGTGTGTGTGTGTGTGTGTGTGTGTGTGTGTGTGTGTGTGTGTGTGTGTGTGTGTGTGTGTGTGTGTGTGTGTGTGTGCATTAACTAGATAACAGAGAGAAATACATATTCCAAACTCTACAACTAACTAGGATTCTTCTTGTTCTGAAGTGGTTGAGATGTTGCTATTCCTTTCCATAAAGCATGGTAGTCATCAAAGGAAACCATCTTTGGTTTGACCTTGGGTTTAGCAGACAATCTCCCTTGTGACGATGCTGTACTTTGTCGGCCATCTTGAGTGGGGGAGGAGTCAATGATGACATCATCGTCCTCTCCAGGAAAGGGAGGTAAGCCAGCTGGAGATGTAGCAGCAGTTCGCAAGTACGTACATAAATCAATGGTACGTATGTATGTATGTATACATGTACGTATGTATGTATGTATGTTATCTCTCCACTTTATACACATACGCAGTATTTACATAATTATGTACAACTGAGTACATAAGGGGGTTACATGCATGCATACATATGCACACGTGTGTGTGCGTGTGTATGTGTGTGTGTGTGTGTGTGTGTGTGTGTGTGTGTGTGTGTGTGTGTGTGTGTGTGTGTGTGTGTACATGTGCATGAGTACACACACACGTACATATGCTCACCATCTATTCTGAGACTGGTGACCACACAGTCAAGTGCTATCTGTCTGTAGGCATGAGGGGAATCCCAGAGTAGCCTAGCAGCATCAGGATTCAGTACGCAGCCCTCATCCATCTCTGGCTCACAGAGGAGGCATTGCAAGGCCAGCAGGAGGGACTGCAGACTGCTCTGTTCACTCCAAGCAGACTGTAGCAGACCGCAGCACGGGACACCAGTGTCCGGGTGAACTGGGAAAGGTGTATGTACATATGTACATATATCACAGTATGTGTATCTGTTAACAAACATGTGGTGTACACACAGGGTGTGTGTGTGTGTGTGTGTGTGTGTGTGTGTGTGTATGTGTGTGTGTGTGTGTGTGTGTGTGTGTGTGTGTGTGTGTGTGTGTGTGTGTGTGTGTGTGTGTGTGTGTGTGTGTGTGTGTGTGTGTGTGTGTGTGTGTGTGTGTGTGTGTGTGTGTGTGTGTGTGTGTGTGTGTGTGTGTGTGTGTGCCACCTATAGATATCCTACCATTGGGGTGGAATGGTACTGTAGTGAACCACAGACTAGGAGGGCGTGTGTTGTAACTGTGGTCGAACACCAAAGACAGCTTGAAGACCCCACCCTCCCAGGGCGTGTCAGATAATCCGGAAACAGAGGCCTCCCATTGGAACAAGTTGTCTTCTGACACAGGACGAGATGTTATGCCCTGGAAAATGTACATGGATTACTTTTCAGATACGCACAGCTGCAGTTCACTACACTACGCTATTATACTTTCAATGCTTGCATATTGTTAGTGAACATATACGCTGTAAATATACAGCTACAAAGCAGTATCGACAGTTACAGCTAGTGGTCCCCGCTTCGGAATACGGTGGGAAGAGCTGACCTTAATAGGCTCCTTCTCTGACTGGAAGAGATCCTTTTTCAGCAGGAGATAAGCCCTCGAGTGCATGAGTATAAAACATGCAGTTGCGGTGTACTATCTTATCGCTATGACAGCAGAAATAATACAAGTCCAGGATACTCCGCCATTTTACTATATAGAGTACAGTTTCCATAACAACAGAAAATGGCTACGAGAAGGTTACTTATATCGAGTTGAAATAAACGCTACACACACGTAGATGCCCCGTTGTATACGCACTTTATGTCACATTTAAAACCATCAGGGTCACATGCTGATGGTGGAAGGGATTTCAACTTCTCCTTCAACTGAGAAAACGCTGGTCTGCTGCCAGGCTGCTGGTGCCAGCAAGCCAGCATGATTGCAGAGATCGCAGGAGGGCAGTCATTGGGAGCTTGTAGTCTGTAACCACTCTTGAGGTTGATGTGGACATCATCAGTAGGCTGGACAGAACAAAGAATATTGCAACAAAAATACGTCACATAAAGTTTCCAAATTTTCCACCCAGCGTCATCGACTTCAGCACATGCGATTCTAGCATAGCAGATTCTATGTCTGCTCTGTTGCTGCTGCCAGTCTGCTATATCTACAGAGTATCCGGCCACCACTTGGCTTTGCTCAGTGGCACACACACCTTGTGATTGAGGGTCAGTGGGTTGGTGCTAATGTCGGGCCGAATATATGATATCACTTTGCCCCTTTTTACAATTAAGGATACCGGCCTTATATCCCCACACCCACACCCACACACACTCCCACCCACCCACCCCCACACACTCCCACCCAAACTATTATAACCTCACTATAATAGTGCTCCAGGTTCTGCAATAAAATCCCCTTATCTTCAAAGATTATGTTGTTTGCAAATGCCCTTATCTATAATATATACTAACAGTGAAACTTCTCCAAACTAAACACCCTTGCCTTGGGACCAAAGAAAATATTTCAGTTTAGAGTGGTTTCTGGATCAGAGAGGTTCTAGCAGGACTTGAAAACAAATCCAGTTTAGAGAGGGCTTGGTTGTGAGAGTTTGATCGATTTCACTGTGTGTATCTCTGTAGTTTGCAAACATGCATGAGCTGAGGCCATGCCAAGGATGGTGAAACTAGTGGTCAAAATAGGCTTTGCCGCACAAAATCAGATACAAAATGTGAAATACAATTAACCATGCACTGAGAAGTCCACTCACCATGGAAGGATAGGGGACACGGCCATACGAGTACACTTCCCAGATAACAACACCAAAACTCCAGACGTCAGATTTATTGGAAAAATCCTGCACAAAGTTCGATGAAGCACATCGTACACACACCAAAGCACAGCAAGCCCCTCTAAACTACAGTGGAACTTGCTTAGTAATTTCCTTGCTTAGTACACACTCCTGGATAGTAAGATTAGTACTCCTCATTCTGTCCCTGTGTATACCTCATGTACATAAACCAACCCTGATAGTAAGTACCTGGTTTAGTACATACTCCTGGATAGTAAGTACTCCTCGTTCTGTCCCTGTGTATACCTCATGTACATAAACCAACCCCGGTAGTAAGTACCTGGTTTAGTACATACTCCTGGATAGTAAGTACTCCTCGTTCTGTCCCTGTGTATACCTCATGTACATAAACCAACCCCGGTAGTAAGTACCTGGGTTAGTACATACTCCTGGATGGTAAGTACTCCTCATTCTGTCCCTGTGTATACCTCATGTACATAAACAAACCCTGATAGTAAGTACCTGGTTTTAATACACACTCCTGGATAGTAAGTACTCCTCATTCTGTCCCTGTGTATACCTCATGTACATAAACCAACCCTAACAGTAAGTACCTCTGGTAAGAATTACGGATTTTGTGCCCCCTTCGAAGGTAAATACTAAGCAGGTTTCACTTTATTCATGACTGCTTGCATCCACATCAGATATGTCCTCAGTCCAGCCAGCTGCAGCTGTGACCCACCTACGTACGTACACAAATGCCTGTGGCAGAAGGAAGGCTGCATTTTCCTCCTTACACCCCCGGTGCTTGTGTGCGTATTCGTGTGAATGTTGGCTGGACTAACATGTCCTTGGACCCATATAGACCTGCTGTACTAAAACATTAAAATGTGTGTTTTTTGGTAATCTGTAATCAATAATATAGTGTCCATAATAGCCACTTCTTTTAAAAGTGATCACCTGCCTATCACAACTACAGTACCTAGTTGGTTGGATCCTGAATGTTACTTAAACATATGGAGGGGCAGTCATGATAAATCTGTCCCCCGGGCCCTCAAAATCTGTTCCCCCTGGGCCCTCAAAATCTGTTCCCCCCTGGGCACCTATCACTACAAAACCATGCAGACCCACCCCTGACCCTAACGCCTCCACAATTATAGTTTGTATTGAAGAAGTGTCCACAGCTAGGGGAAGGGATTTTGATAGGAACAAATTTTGTGCGACAGGACCTCTGTATACGTATGTGTACATGATCGTATGCATGTGTGCATGACACACTTACTCCTGATTCGATGGCTTCCGGAGCTGTCCACTTGATGGCCACTACCAGTCCCTTCTGATGGGAGTCCCCTTCAGAGGTAAGTTGGAAGTTAGCTACTTTGGCTATATTCTCTGCTGAAATTAGGACACTCCTTGCAGCAAGATCTCTGTGAAGATAAAATCAGTGGTATAACTGCATACATACATATGCATGCAAATACACATGAGCACACACATGTGCAAATGTACACTGAAAACATACAGATAGTGAACGCACGTACATGTGCACATTCACATAAACAGTGACACACTTACACTTGCATACACACACACACACTCATGCACACACACTCGCACATCGCACACACTCGCACACACACACACACACACACACACACACACACACACACACACATGCACACATGCACACACACACACACACACACACACACACACACACACACACACACACACACACACACGTACGCACACACCTATGGACTAAATTTTTCTGTTCAAGATAAACCATTCCACTAACAATGTCCTGAATAAAACCAATCTGATGGGATTTTTGAATATCTGATCTCTTCCTTGACTGCAAGTACTCAAGAAGAGATCTTTTCTCCATAAGCTCGGTTATGATGTGAAAGGGTTTCTGGTCTACACTGACTCCGATAAGATGCACCAAGTTGGGATGGTTCAGCAACATCATGACAGATGCTTCTTTCAACATATTCTGATCCCCGGAACGGCCATCTTTGTTGCACTTAATCTCCACCTTCATTTTTTGATATTCTCCACAGAAAACCTCTGAAGTCAAATAAATTTCAGAGTGAGCCAAAGTCAACAAACGGTTGGGACACCTTTAGCATGAAGAACTCACCATGAAGTGCTCCATCTCTGATTTTAGCTCCAATTTTCAGTTTTTCTTTCGGAATACTCCACACAGCTGTAAACAGTTATAATGAAACTGATGAACTCCACATGTAGCAGTCTTATCTGATTCAGCAACATGTTTATATTTGGTGACTTAAGCAACATTATCAGGAAATACAGAGATGCTTAGAAGAGAAAAATTGCTGTGAATGCAGTTACTACAGTGAACCTTAGAGTCTCTAAACCAATCACCATTGATCGGAGGCATTTGTAATACCATATACTGGGAAAGTTTCATGGGGATGAAGTTTCGCGAATATCACGAAGTCAACAGCATTTGCGAAGCTTTAATTCGCGAATGCTAGCTCTGTTCTATACATCATGACCTCGACTAATAACCAATTTGTGAAAGTTCTTTTTGCGAATATCGCGAAAACTAGGGATTTGCGAAAGTTTTGCGATCACGAAACTTTTGCGGTATACAGTACTTGAGGGGTACGTAAGTACTTAAGAATACATCAAATTTACAGAGTGCTGCAGATTACCAATTTGAAACCAGTTCAGTCTAGAAGGGCTTCTCTTCATGTCTATGTTTGCTTACACTTCATTAGGTCGTCAACTTCCATTACTGTTATAACACTCTTGCTCTTCTCCTCCTTCTCCACTGGAGTGATCAACCTTGTGACCAGCCCGTCTGCATCCTGCTGGTAGTGCTCCACCAACTCCGACAAATCCACAAACGTGTCTTCATCGTCAATAGTGTAGGTATTTCCTTTGAAATGGATGCGATACTGCTCGATTTTCTCATTGAAACTATCAAAACAAACAATAGTAGAAGTACCAATTGTACACACATTAAAATAACATGAATTCCTGTATACAGTAGAACTTGGCCATGGATAATTAGTACCCTTATGGGACTCTAGCTCTGAGGCAAAAAGGTGCACACCATGATCTTGAGGTACTTACTATCCAAGGTGGTTTCAATGGTATATTGCATAATGAAGGCTAGGACAGCTGCAGAGCAATGAGTACTTATACTATCCAGGAGTACTTACTAACAGAGTCAATTGGACACAAATAATTAATGCCGGGGCGACAGAGTCTATAGTCATGCATGCAGCTACCACGGCTCAATACATGCCATGCAGCTACCACAGCTCAATACATGCCATGCAGCTACCACGGCTCAATACATGCCATGCAGCTATACCACGGCTCAATACATGCCATGCAGCTACCACGGCTCAATATACATGCCATGCAGCTACCACGGCTCAATATACATGCCATGCAGCTACCACGGCTCAATACATGCCATGCAGCCACCACGGCTCAATACATGCCATGCAGCTACCACGGCTCAATACATGCCATGCAGCTATCACGGCTCAATACATGCCATGCAGCTACCACGGCTCAATATACATGCCATGCAGCTACCACGGCTCAATACATGCCATGCAGCTATCACGGCTCAATACATGCCATGCAGCTACCACGGCTCAATATACATGCCATGCAGCTACCACGGCTCAATATACATGCCATGCTAACAGGTTGAGGGTCACAGTCTGTGTATTGGCAACTTTACGTATAGCTAGATGCTTCCTTAGTCTCTGCTGTGTATACATGCTCTCAAACATAGGATGCACAAGCATGCAAGTGTGTTTGGCCATGAGTATGTATACCCACAAAAATATATACATAGAGTGGAATCCAACAACCAGTGCCGGATTAGCAGGTTGCTGGATTATAGAGGTCAATTTGTATGGTAAAAATTAATGGTCGGTGCATGCCTGAGAATCTTGGCCAGTTTAGGCAAATACTGGTTTACATAGGTTCCAGATCAGGCAGGTTCCACTGTGCATATTATAGCTATGAGTCCACCAAACATCCTGCACAAAAACTCGGCATGCAGGGGAGGTACACACTCACTACACATGCATGTGCTACCATATACACAGCATATGCACACATACACCACACATACACCACACTTACTACGTATACACCATACGTACTACACACTTACTACACATTTATTACACGTTTACTACACATACGTACACCACACTTACTACACACTTACATACACATACACCACATGCACTTACTACACACTTACTACACACACCTACACCACACTTACTACACACACATACACCACACTTACTACACGTGTGCATACAGTACACAGGATATGCACACAAGTGTTTATACAGTGAGCTAGTTCGTTAGCTGATAATCCACCATTAAAAATTGCTTTATCTGCCAAACTGCTTTATAAACATCAATTGCATGTGTACATAAATTTCTTGAAATGGCCGTACACATCAATTTGAATATTCTACCACACTTGTTCATCTGCCCAAATTTTGGAAAATGAACTGTGTCTGTATGTGCCAGATTAACAAGAACTCGTTGTATACTCACCACAAACTCAGAGCATAGTCTCCGGGATAGGTTTGGCACTCCCTGATCAGGAACAGCCCGTCTCTTTTCGGATTCATTTTTGCCTTGACTTCTGACCTGGAAATTTTCCCGTGAAACCAACTACAGGTGCAAAGATATGCATGTGCACAAACGGATGAGAGACTGTACGTAGATATATTTGTATCCCAATGTGTGGACGTTTTCTGTTAACTTCAAAAGGGTGGCTGTGGGTATGTACTCACAGGATGTTTGCCAATTGTAACAATTATAAGGTTACCCTGCACATCAGTATACACTTTGTTATAGCTTACAAGCACTTTGTATGGCTTCACCATTCTACATTATCTAATTCATGGGATTGAAATTTACTGCAGTTGCCACGGGATGCAAGTTAGTTGTACCCCATTTAAGCATGGTACATGGGAAACAGACACGCGTGCATGCATAGCCCCTCAGGCCTAGCCATTGTGGTCTACATTGCAAGTGTCTATTTCCCATGTGCCATACCTAAATGGGGTACAACTAATACGTACATACACACCCTAAATATACAGTACATGGTTGTGGGAGCCCACATCACTACTTGCACGAGGAGATATTGTGTGACCATTTATTACTCATGCATGTGTTGTGGCCATGGGCTATTGCTGTGGGCTATTGCTACATTTAATACAGAACTGTCAAAAACGGCAATCACACGTGTGCGCCCACACATGTATATGGACGAATGCACACACACACACACACACACGCACACACACACACACACACACACACACACACACACACACACACACACACACATTATATGTACAAATTGACCTCATTTTCCTCAGTTGTGCTGCATCACTGGAACTGCAGATCCTCCTGAAACTGGCTTCACGGTTGATAGTGCTCCTCTTACTCATCCCAGTCATTCTTGGTGGCGGGACGGGTAATGTAACTTGCCTGTGTGGCCTCATGCGTATGGGAAGAGGGGGCGGCTGAGGCTTTGCCACATAGTTGGCTGGTATCATTCCTTCTGTACCATCCTCCGCCCGAGCTTTGTACCAATTTGGATCCTAAGATTAAGAATTAATGCAAACATGTAAATCTACCAGTAATCTTATGAAATGCATGCAGTGGGATCTCGTCATAAAGAAATCTCTTGTATAATGTAGTGAATTTCTGATATGGTGAGGACTTTTCAGTGTCCCGTATAACTGCATGGGGTTCAGTACAATGAGTTTTCACTGTACAATCTCAAGTCGTTAGAGCAAACGTGTATGTGCTGTTTTGCCGCCATGCATACTTCAAGAATGAGATTGCACGCAACTCCGTATTGGACGAATCAAACCTCCCTCTACATGCAACTGACTCTGTTCCCATAGTCCACTCAGTACAGGTACAGCGACTATATACATAAAACATGCACTCTTATGTACTATTGGTATAACATATGAGTGCCAAGTTATAATTACAAAGTACAGTGAGACCTCACTTATCCGCACACATCTGTTCTGGATGAAATTGTGGATGAAGTGGGGGAACTGGATAAATGAGGGAGCAGTAGTATAGTGTACAGTAGGATTATTGCAGATTTGTTCCAACAAAAACTATACTGCAGAATGTGAGGGAACTGCATATCTGAGGTGAGATAAGTGAGGTACGTCTCACTGTACACTGTATAATAGCAGCAAAGATATTTATACAATGTAAGTGACTTGGCTACACATGCACACACACACAGACACACACACACACACACACACACACACACACACACACACACACACACACAGAGAGAGAGAGAGACACAGACACACACAGACACACACACACACACACACACACAGAGAGAGAGACACAGACACACACAGACACAGACACACACAGACACAGACAGACACAGACAGACACACACACACACACACACACACACACACACACACACACACACACACACACACACACCATGTATATAACTTACTCTCGAAACACTCAAAATGGTCAAACGATCCCCCTTCTCAAAAGGCAACTCCTAGTCAGGCAGAGCAAACCATACACACATAATATTCCCATTCTACACATACTGCATAGGTGTAGAAACCTTGGGGTGCAGGGGGGGGGGGGTTCACTTTTATGGAATAGGGGTCAAATATCATACATGTGTCTATCATGTTGCTGTACAAATGCTCCATACAGAGGCCCCCTCACGTACTTGTGTGAGTGTTCCTACACCCCTGTACTGTACCATGGACACTATATATAGTGTCCATGGTTGTACATTCAATACTATATATACTCAGTCTGTACATGTATGCACTACATAATTATAATACAGTACACATACACTCCCTTGGATCCTACTCTTAGAGCCTGCATGATAATGAACACGTAGGACATATTAAAGCCACACACGGCAGCACAGTTTAGATCGTGAAAACTGTATGGCATGCTGTAAAACGGCGGACACACACAACCAGCAGGCATGTCAAGTCCTTACAGTGGACATATTAAAGCCACACACGGCAGCACAGTTTAGATCATGAAAACTGTATGGCATGCTGTAAAACGGCGGACACACACAACCAGCAGGCATGTCAAGTCCTTACAGTCGGCACTGGTGCTGCAAACTTGTGCTTTGCAACCACAATTGTCCCTGGTTCCCAAGAATCTTGAGTCTCCAGCAGCTGAGTACACGTAGGGTGGCATAAATCACATACATAATTATTATATATATATAAGATTAGTGAAACCTCGATCTGCATAATTCATCATTCTCCCTAATTAGACCATCCTTGAAGATACTGTCTGTCCCTGTGTGTACCTCATGCACAAAATCCAACCCTGATTATTAAGTACCTCTGATAAGTACAGATTTGTGTCTCCTTCGAGGTACGTACTAAGCAAGTTCCACTGTAATCCGACACCTCTATAATCCGACATTGTCTCTAATCTGACTGTCTAACGAGGTACAGTCATCGTACTAAAGTATGCTATAAGAGCCACTCCGTAGTCCAATAACCTCCTAATCTGACAAGCACCATTGTTGGATTAGAGATGTTTCAATACATATGTTTGTCAGATCACATTAGTTATGCGTATACTAATGTACACCATGTACTGATGGATCTGAGAGTGCATCAATGGACAACTATATAACATACAATGCTCTTTGCCAGTCACAGAATTGAAGTATTATATTATACCATACATGCAAATACTGTATACACGATTGTGAAATGTCACAGAAATGAAGTAT
Source organism: Halisarca cf. caerulea (assembly GCA_963170055.1). Taxonomy (NCBI): domain Eukaryota; kingdom Metazoa; phylum Porifera; class Demospongiae; order Chondrillida; family Halisarcidae; genus Halisarca; species Halisarca cf. caerulea. The sequence continues at coordinate 1,020,267 of CAUJGJ010000085.1, forward strand.
ACTACCATATACTATAATATGCATGATTGCGAAATATCACCACAGACTTGACATACTACACGTGTGTGTCAAAATGTTGTTGTGACTTTTGGTCTCACAATCTAAACACTAGAGCCATATAAAGTGACTATAGACACACACTAACCTGTTCCTCATTGGCTGGACTGGGGGTCACCTCCTGAGGGACGATTGCTTCAGATCCAGTTTGTAATTTCTACCCATGAGCATAGAGATGAGTGAATGTTTATTCGATCAGAGTATATACTCGACTGCATGCATGGGAGCATAATCTCCTCCATGCAGTAGATGAGCACATGCACATGCACTAGTGTGAAGTGAAACCCACTATTCAGGACACTGTATAGCTTGAAAATCTGCATGGACACCCAAATAAACTGGATGTTAGGTCATGGTCCCAAATTCTCATACACATAAGAATGACATAATATTATTGAGACAACCCTGGAAACGATCAGGACACCTCTGTGACCAGGACACCTTTAGTGGTCCCTACGTGTCTGCATTACATAGGCTCCACAGCACACGTAGACGTGACATGCACTGCAAATGCATTTCTGGAATACGTACAGTGTCACGTACTCAACGAAGCATTATATTAAATTACCACATTATTGATTTAAACAATTAGCAGTATATACTCCCTAAATAGATTAATGAGTATTTCAAATTGTTTATGTCATTAAAACAATTGTAAGTTAATATACACTTTTGCACTTACTTCAATCAACGTCTGTAATTTCCTTTGCAAGGCTCCAGTGTTTGGCCTCTGTGTTGGGTCAATCCTCAAGCAATTGATAATGATTGGCTTTAACGGATGGTTTTCCCCCAATTTGGAGAAGTCCTTAGCTCTTCTCTTCACTTCAGGTACAACGCCAATGCCAAGCAATCGCACTTGTGGGCTTTGTTGTGTGGCAATCTCCAGCATCAGGACTCCAATAGAGAATGTATCGATCTTCTCATCGTAGTGAGCTGCTTCTTGTAGGGCCTCCGGAGGCATGAACTGTATTGCTCCTGGTTGAGCTGTGGTGAAGTAGTCGATGTTTCCCTCTTTCAGACAAGATTGACCGAGATCTCCGACTTTCACAAGACCTTCTTCAGTGAGCATCACGTTTTTGTCATTCAAATCAAGATGAATGACAGGAGGAACGAGGGAGTGAAGGAAATGGACTCCATTGACAATTTCTAAACAAATTTCGGCTTGACGTTGGAGACTCAAATTGCCCCGGTTCGCGCTCAAATATTCAATCAAAGTTTGCTGTAGTTTCTCCATCACCAAGATCAGTTCCTGACTCTCTTCATCGTAGTAAGTTCCGTATAATTGAACCACGTGAACGTTGTCTGCTTCCTCCAATAACGAACATTCTTGCTGAAATTTATCCAATAATATCGACGTTCTTTCGTTGCAGGGAGGCTCTAAATGAATACGATGAATCCTCTTGACAGCTACTGGTCTGTCGTTAACCTGTCCTTCGTGGACAGTTCCATAAGAGCCTCTGCTAATTTCTTTCCCGATTTTCAATGACGACGGTATCCGAGGAAAATAGCGCTCGATAGCCGAAATGTTCACCCTGTCTGGAGATGCCATGTACGACTCGTCCTCTTCAAGACATCGCACAAAGGACAATTATAGCTGGGCTAGTGCTCACGCTGTAAGGAGAGCAAATGAGGCTAGCATACTGTGCCAAGATTATACTTACGTAACTGTGGTGGAAAACAATCAATTACCTAAATGGAAATAAACATTCGATTTGATACAATACATTACAGTAACTATTACTGTAATAAGTGCATGTAGATAAGTAAAAGGAGTAAAGTGGAAAAGATAATGATAATAAATACATAACAACTGATTACTGATAGTTCTAATTGCATAATGATTGCCACAGCTACTGTTACAGTTACTAAATTTATACGTACAGTGGAACCTGTCTATTGCGGTCACCATTAGGGCGAAATTTTTTGGCTGTTATAGACAGGTGGCTGCTTTAATGAGGTAGAATACCATACATTACTGCTGATTCGGAGAAGAATTAGTGGCTGGTATAGACATGACCACAATAGACAGGTTCCACTGTACTTTGACAATTACAAATACAACAACAATGACTGACGTGAATTTGCGAAGCACAAAGACAAGCAAAATCTGAGAGAACGTGCTTATCACTGTGTCTACGGATGATTCCTATACTGAGTCCAACACAAGGCATCATCGTGAAGCTCAAATTAAAAGCAAGGAAAGCCTGTACTGGTCAAGAAAGCTTCGTTTACAGCCTGAAGTATAAATCAATGACTCTGCACAGTAAAAGCGTATGACCAAGTTTCGGTGCAAGGGCTGATTGCTATAATTGTGAAGTGAGTGGTCCGTCTACTACATGTGCATGGTTTGTCTAGACTGGGAGTGGTCCTCAGGAAG
>CAUJGJ010000085.1:1030200-1032700 GCA_963170055.1 Halisarca cf. caerulea
TACATTTTACACTCACTTTGGCTTCCAAGACTTCTGTAGGGGCCCAGCACACTGGGAATTCCCTATCACCCAAATCGTAATCCAACTCACGAGTGAGACGAAAGTTGGACACTTTGGCAACTTTCTCTGCCGACAGCAATATGTTCGTGGCAGTAAGATGTCTGTGATTTGAGTATATAAAGGCCAAAATATATACTTTCATCAAGGAAAGACAGAACAGGTTGCTGTGCTCAAAACACATATAAGCCTATTTCAACTACAGCTAAACCACTCTAATCCGACACTCAATGGGGCTTGAAAAAATGTCAGATTAGGAGGTTGTCAGATTAAGGAGCGACTCTTTCTATACTAAGTCTTATGTATGGTGACTGTACCTCATAAGATGGTTGGATTAGAGAGAATATTGGATTATAGAGGTGTTGGATTACAGAGGTTCCACTGAATTATATTGCCTTCAGCAGTGCTTGCACCCCAAAGTAAAAACCACACCCTAAACAGCACACATGGGTTACCTGTGCACCAAACGTTTCTGCTCAAGGTAAGCCATTCCTCTGCAAATATCACAAGCAATATTGACTAGAGTGTCCTTTGACATGGGTCTAGTGAGAAGATAAATCCGCAGAGATCCCAACTCCATGAACTCCGTGACCATACAAACAGGTCTTGCGTCCACACTGACTCCTATCAGCTCCACCAGGTTCGGATGACTCAGAGATGTCATGATTGCTGCTTCTGCCAAGAAATCTTCAAGTCCCTTGAAATCATCCTTTAGACGTTTAATCCCCACATTCTTTCCCATGTATTCCCCCTTGAACGATTCTGAGCAAAGTTTCAAATGTTATTGTTAATTAGTGTTAATACAATAGTTATAATACTATAGATATAATAATAAATACCATTTAAAAATGTACAACAGATATCAGGGAGAGATAAGTACAGTAGGACTAGACGGACATAAGACTGGACAGGCATTGGGCTAGACAGAGTTTAGGTGGAGTAGACGCAGTGTGCAAATTCCTACGTTCCACACTACAGCTTATAGAGTGCTGCACTATAGCCAAGACTGACTATCCTTCTTTGCACTTAGTCTACCAAAACGGACATTTTTTTGAGCTCCGAACGGACATTTTCTTGAGCTGCTGTAAATGATTTTTAAGCAAAATTATTCTCAGTCCCAATGTACAGGTAGGAGCCATTTTCTGTGTCATTCCCACACATGGAGCACTTCTGTATTCCACTACACACATGCAATACAGCAAATGACTTGATTTGTATGAATATTACATGAATTATCGCTCAATATAATATTTAATTGACTACACATGCAGAGAACCCACCAGTCAATAGTCCTTCTGATTCGTCAAGCAGAGAATGAACTACCACCTTCTCCTTCAGAATGGTCCACCCAACTAAAGACAAATATATAGTACACTAGTACCTGGTTTAGTACATACTCCTGGACAGTAAGTATTCCTCATTCTGTCCCTGTGTATGCCTCATGTACATAAACCAACCTTGATAGTAAGTACCTGGTTTAGTACATACTCCTGGATAGTAAGTATTCCTCATTCTGTCCCTGTGTATACCTCATGTACATAAACCAACCTTGACAGTAAGTACCTGGTTTAGTACATACTCCTGGATAGTAAGTACTCCTCATTCTGTCCCTATGTATACCTCATGTACATAAACCAACCTTGATAGTAAGTACCTGGTTTAGTACATACTCCTAGATAGTAAGTACTCCTCATTCTGTCCCCGTGTATACCTCATGTACACAAACCAACCCTGATAGTAAGTACCTGGTTTAGTACATACTCCTGGATAGTAAGTACTCCTCATTCTGTCCCTGTGTATACCTCATGCACATAAACCAACCCAGATAGTAGTACCTAGTTTAGTACAGTATAGTCCAAGATAGTAAGTACTCCTCATTCTGTCCCCTCCTATTCATACAGTTACTGCACATAAATCTATCGTGATAGTAAATACCTCTGATAATAAGGACTGATTTTGTGTCCCTTTCGAGGTACTTACTACGCAAGTTCTACACTGTAACATGCAGTGAAACAGGAGTCGACACATATTAGACAGGTAGTTTAAATTTGTGAAATCACAAGTTCGATCTCACATTTTCCGAAGTCCTCCATTTCTACTTCGCATCTCAGATTAGCTCTGTTCTCCAGAGGAACGAGTAGTCTTGTACACAGACCATCGGCTTCCCTCTGGTAATGCTCCACCAACTGCCTCAAACTACCAAACAGCTGTTCGTCGTCAATGGTAAGACAATCATTGTTGACCCTGATGCTGTAGTGTTCCACCTGATTCTCCCAACTGTGGTTTAATGGTTACAAGCACATGTTGCAAGTACAATGTGGAATACAATATGCAGAGAGCAATCACAACAGATTCAAGAATACATGTACTCTGTGCATGACACCAGTATGGCCACATGCATGCATGTATGCTAGCTGACATTTGCACTCACCACAAGCTTAAA
>CAUJGJ010000085.1:1037700-1047700 GCA_963170055.1 Halisarca cf. caerulea
GAGTGTCTCTTAGTATACTTTATATTAGTAGGATGACTGTACCTCATAAGATGGTTGGATTATAGAGAATGTCAGATTATACGTGTATAGAAGTGTTGGATTATAGAGATTTTCCACTGTATATATGTACATGTAATATATGCAGCAAAGATGTTAACAACAGACAGTTGTTTACATTATCATTACACACTTACGTACGTTTGCTGAAGTCACCAGGTTCAACTAAACACTTGAGCAATTCACCCATGTTCACTGGCATCAAGAGTCTGGGTACCATGATCCCGGGACACTTCTTGTAATGCTCGACTAGTTTCATCAAACTATCAAATGTTTCTCTTTCCCCGTCAATGTTAAACTGCTCTTTGGCGAACTTTATCTGATAGTGCTCATAACTACCCCAACCACTTGCTACTCTGCTGTGGACACAGAGGAGATGAAATAATAATTGCAAAGTAAAATAGAACTCAGTGCAAAAATGGGTCATTTATACATGCACACATGAGAAAATCCACTCGTTAACACTGTAGTAATAGTAACATAACTAACGAACCAAATCTAAAGCTTCCATTCGGCGCTAGTACATTAGCTTTAAGGCCTATTCCACCATTTTGCTTTTGTTTCAGTCCTATACAGTATATGGAGCACTAACCACACGCATATAGCATAATCCTCTTGGAAGATAGTGCATTGTCTGACGAGAAACAATCCATTTTGCTTTGGAACTAGTTTACTCTCAGCATCTGATCTTGACAGTAGGCCACAAAACCACCTGAGGGAAAATGGATGTGCATGAAAGTGTGTGTGTATGTGTGTGTGTGTGTTTGTGTGTGTGTACATGTGTGTGTGTGTGTGTGTGTTTGTTTGTGTGTGTGTGTGTGTGTGTGTGTGTGTGTGTGTGTGTGTGTGTGTGTGTGTGTGTGTGTGTGTGTGTGTGTGTGTGTGTGTGTGTGTGTGTGTGTGTGTGCTGTCTATCAGCATAATTAATGCACATACATAACATCTTAATCTGGATACACACAAACATGCACAGAGACGGATTGAGAGTAAAATAAGCATGCATATTATGCATATAAATATATATATATATATATATATATATATATATATATATATATACTGTACATTTGTACTCTCTCTCACACACACACACACACACACACACACACACACACACACACAAATGTGCAGAAGAGGAGGGAGGGAGGTGGAGAGAGAAAGGAGCATGTACACACTGCCTCACACTCCCACTATCACATACGGTGCCTTATACAGCTTGACTGGAATCTTATGCAAAATAATCTTTCCATCAATATGCACAGTTTCAGGCGAAGTTACAACAGCCTTCTTCCTCTGAGTTTGCACATGACTCAGTGACCTATCTTGAGCTGATGGCTGTTCAGTATACCCAGGCAAAGAGGTCTTGACTCTAGCTTTCGGAACAGGCGAAAGAAGCTTCGTTTCTTGTGATATGATGGGGAGAGTATTAGTGGATGGTTTAAGGGTTTTCAGAATTTTCACGAGCTCAGAAAATGTTGGTCTTTTATCTGGTTTTGCAGACCAGCAGGCCTTCATAATGCTTTGCATGGCTGAGGGGCAGTCCTCAGGGGGAGCCATCCTCCCTCCTTGGGACACATACAGCACTGCTTCCTGGTTTCTCTGCAGCAAAGTCAATAACACAGTTGTGGAGTACTAATACATGTTCAGTGAAGCTTGTTTAGTACGTACTTCAAAGGGAACAAAAAATCAGTACTTATTATCAGTACTGTATACACTGTCATTATCAGTACACTGTGCAAATTCCTACATCCCGCAGCACATATGTACTGTATAATGTGCTGCACATGCGGGATGTAGGAATTTGCACAGTGTACATTCAGTCCAATTAAACTCTGTCTAGCCCTATGCCCATCTAGCCTCATGCATGTGTAGCCCTATGCCCGTCTAGCCTCATGTATGTGTAGCCCTATGCTCGTCTAGCCCTATGCCTGTCTTGCCCTTTGCCCACTTAGCCCTGTACTGGTTTTGCAACTCAACCTTGTTCCAAGTGTTTTTGGAGAATCCTTTTTTGATAATGGCTTTTTGCACGATCTAGTAAAATGTTTCAGTCACTGTGGCTTATGTCCACATTACAGGGTTGTTGCAATTCTAGGGTTCTGGATTAGAGGAGTGCCACAGTATATAACAAGTATACTCCATTCTCCAATGATGGCTGTACGTCTACAAACATGTATACATTTTGCAGAACGATGCATCTACACACTAGTGTTGCCACGATACTGCTAAAAGTGTATCACGATAATATTGTGTTATCTAGACATGTATCACGATACATCACGATATCATCACATTGCGAAATAGGTAGAGTCAGAGTTATCAGAAAGAAACATTAGCTGATCACTTGCTCAAGTGCAAATCACATTTCTCGGTAAGAGACCTTCCAAGGCATGAAATCTCCTGTTCTTGTGTTCAAATACAAACTGGCAATGGTGACACTAGTTAGGCTAAGCATTCTGTGCCTTGTTGCTATGCCCATAACAACTTCAATCAATTGATTGATTGATTGATTGATTGACTGTGGGTGTGAGGTGTAGGGACTATGAAACCACAATGCTGTGTTAAAGGTCAAAGCACCAACCAGCATTGCAGCCTCCTCAGGACTGCCTACCAGAGATGGGTACCCGTATCATGACATGAAGTATGCTCAATGTACGATCGTATCGTCTATAGAAATATCGCGATACACGATATAACAATGCGAGTATCGTGCATGGCAACACTACTACGCACCTTCCCTGGATAAGGCCACTCTCCATGCGAGTAGATCTCCCACAGAAGAACACCAAAACTCCACACATCGGATGAGCTGGATGGAGTCTGTGTATGTACAAAAATCAAGCACATTAATAGAGTCATGCTAAGTCAGTAAGAAGTATAGCCAACTTACATGGTCATATGGCAGTGGTGGTAGTTTACACACTGCATGATATACTGTAATACATGAAAATTTGGCGTGTGTGTGTGTGTGTGTTTGTATGTGTGTGTGTGTGTGTGTGTGTGTGTGTGTGTGTGTGTGTGTGTGTGTGTGTGTGTGTGTGTGTGTGTGTGTGTGTGTGTGTGTGTGTGTGTGTGTGCATGTGTGTGTGTGCATGTGTGTGTGTGCATGTGTGTGTGTGTGTGTGTATGCATGTGTGTGTATGCATGTGTGTGAGTATGTATAAGTGTGTGTGTGTGTGTGTGTGTGTGTGTATATGTGTGTGTGTGTGTGTGCGTGTGTGTGTGTGTGCGCACGTATGCACGTGTGTGTGTGTGCATGTGTCACTATCACTCTGTTAATGTCATCCCACATGTGTAACCCTACCATGCACAGTAGAGAGCGATTCCACTATGCAGAGTGCAAGGATTCTGAAACCAAATCAACGTGCATACAGATTTAACTTACTTGGTGCATAATCAACTCTGGAGCGGTCCACTTTATAGGCAGCTTCACGAAACCCATCACCTCGTGGTTGAAATTTATAGGACGAAGTAAAGAGAATCCAGAAATCTTTGCCGTGAGATCCGCCGTGAGAAGAATATTCTCAGCAAGTAAGCTCCTGATGAGAGAATCATGGATGCTAAAAAATGGATTATTCACAGCAAAATAGTAGTGGTTTACGCCAGAAGTTACTTAAAACTTGCCGTAATACTAACTTTCATGAATAAACATTTTGTGGTCGTTCCAAACCACAAAAACCACAAATTTTCCGCCCCTTGAAAAATACCTGTTACATGGTATGTGCATATAATCTGGCTAGATTCACGAAAGGCAATACAGGGATCAGTACAGGCAGATTATCAATGTTGCTATACACGAATACATGCAGTTACAGTGGTAGAAATAGCATTTGACCTTTGCTAGGACAAACGAATGACCCGGTATTATATTAGTAGTACATTTTAAAGATTGGTCAGCCATTTTAAACCATCATAGATTATGTACATAGTATGTATACGTGTGCACATACATAATACAAAGGAATTTTTAGCACTGAACCTTGAGATTGACAAACAAATTGTCGCTTGACTGTAATAGCCGATATCAGGAACTCAGCTCTCAGTTTAGTAGTCAGCCAAATGGCTGACCCAACTCAATTTTGGTCAGCCATATTCATGTTTTGTTTGGAAAATGACAGATGGCAGGCAGCTATTTCTAACTCTGCAGTTACAAACAATGTATTTGCAGTGGATCCATGCAAGCCTATGAATTACGACCACCCTAGGGACTACCTTGTACTGTCCCTAATTCTCAGGTGGTCTCAATTTCCAGGTTGTTATGTACGGCTAAAGTAGTTCACAGACCAGCCTACAGTGGTCTCTATAGACAGATGGTCCTTCTTAACAGTTGGTCCTTCAGACAAGATGCATGCATGTACTGTATACTGTGTGCCAACTCCATAAAATGGACTGTGTACATATGCTAATGTCATTAGGTATAGACCAAAGTCCGAAACACACAACACATAACACACTTGTGAACAAGATCCTTCTGTTCAAGGTAAGCCATTCCGCTACAAACGTCAACTGTAAATTTGAGCTGAATGGATTTGTGGACTAAGGTACCCTTTAAGCACAAGTATTCAGCAAGAGATCCTTTCTCCACAAATTCTGTAACCATCCATACAGACCTCTGGTTCACATGGACTCCAGTCAACTGCACCACGTTGGGATGGTTCAAGGTTGTCATGATGGCTGCCTCCACTAAGGCATCACAAAAAGAGAGGGGACTGGAGTTGTCTTTGAAGACTTGAACGGCCACTTTCTCTCCCTTCATCTCTCCACTAAACACCTCTGCAGATAAACACAACTTTAGGTTAGGAGCAGTTTCATGAACTTGATGGGAAACTCATAAGCACAACTGAATAGTGGAAAATGGTTAATATTCTGCAACTGGTTTCACAAAATGTTGGCAGCAATGGCCTATAAGCTAATATTCATCTTGGCATACTAACCAATCTGCTGTAAGTAATGGTATACAACAGTCATGAATTTGCTTGCCAAAATAGTGGCAAAATAAGCATTTTAATTGGCATAATAAACAATAGCGTATTAAGTCAATTGTTTTCTCCAGTACATATATTATATGTGTATGTACACACACACGTACGCACGCACGCACATGCACACACACGCACACACACACACACACACACACACACACACACACACACACACACACACACACACACACACACATACACACACACACACACACACACACATACACACATACACACACACATACACACACACACACACAGACATACACACACACACACACGTATATATTTATATATGATTAACATTTCAACTGTGCATGATATATACAACGAAACCTCTCTAATCCGAAACTCTCTGGGGTTGGAAAAATGTGTTGGATTACAGAGGTTGTCGGATTAATTACAGAGTAACTCTTAACAAACTTTAATATGGTGACTTTACCTCATAATATGGTTATATTAGAGAGAATGTCGGATTGTAGAGATATCGCTTTCACTATAATATTATATGCAGTACATAAGTTTGTACAGTCCTGTACGTACGTTTGAATTCTCCGTTGTGCAGCACTTCACCACGTACTACATCTCCTGGGAAGACTGTCCATTTATCTGAAATTTGCAAGTCACAACAAAAGTTATTATTACTACAAACAACTGCAGCAGTGACATTTATGCCACTTACAAGTATTCAAAAATTGCAAACTCACTTTGTGTAAACTGGTCGGGGTCAACATCATACATTATATTCCCTTTCACCGGTATTGGATTCTGTAGGAGAGCTCGAAGACCATCCAAATGTTTGGTGTGGTGGAGTATCAGCTCTGTCAGACTCTTGTGCAGCTTATTTCCCACTATCTTGAAGCAGCCGTTCAACCAGCTGATGGTGTAGACAAGCATTTGCCCACCGCAGCTGTGCCGTAGAGGAGAGTATGGGAACCATACGTGTCAAACAAGGTGGAAGTAAGGGCCGGAGTTGAAGCAGCAGAAATGCACCCCTTCCTCAGGCCCTTATGTGCGACAATGTACACAACTTGACCCAATGCACACATATTTGATATCTTCAAATGCTTATCTGCGCTTACCACGGACAATACACATCCTCCACATCCCTCCTCCAAATGTCACAGTGATATAAATCACGATTAAATTTTCCTCTACTTAAGTCTGCACATCGATCAACATACATCGAATCAACGTTAGCTCATGTCCAAGCAATTAGTAAATTTCCCAAAAAGGGGCAAAATATCTGCTAGCAAATATAAACCCTTATTCAGTATTCTCATTGTCAACAGCATTTGATACGACAGTGGCAAACAGCAGGAGCTGCTTGCTTGGCTCTTGCTACCAATGCTACATACACTACTCAAGTACATGCGTGCATCAGTGTCTGCCAGTACTGCACACGTATATAAGAAAGCACATGAGCAACTGTTACAAACATATATACATATATAATATATATGCCAACATTTTATATAATCCGCAACAGTTACTGCAACAAGGGCCACTGTGTCCCCAATGCAGACTGTTGAAAATCTATACTATACATAAACGGTACATACGTAGTTTATATTGCTTGTTGTAATTTTTTTTGAAAATATTCATGGAAAACAGTTTCAACTCAGTATCTCGATATATTGTATTATGAGCAGTGTTGGCTGTTTTTGCAGAGTCAGCAATTAACCTATCGTACCTGAGACAGAGAGTAAACTGTCCGGAATTCTTGTCGGAATTTCGAACAAGATAAGTACCATTTGGTCTCCCCTTGAGCATGGCTTCAGACTCCGAATTACTCAGATTTCCGTGATACCAGCTGAAACGAGAATGCAAGGTGACATTCAACACCATGTCCATGAATGCATGCTGTATAGTGAAAGCTGTCAATGAATGTACATTGGGACCTCGTTTATCCGACCACATCTGTTCCTCAGACAATGTGTCAGATAAACGAGGTGTTGGATTAACCAGGTGTTGGAGAAATCAGAGGTATATTGTGCACAACTTAGTGATGGGGATTCACAGCAGTGTTGGATAAATGAGGTTTCATATAATCTCAGTGTCAGATAGGTGAGGTTTAAGATAAACCAGGTGTTGGATAAATCAGAGGTAGACTATACACAACTTAGTGATGGGAATCCAGAGTAAAGTGTTGTATATAGGTGAGGTTTCAGGTAAACCAGTGTCGGATAAATGAGGTGTTGCTGCATATATGTACGTACTTCATAGGGCTGAGGTCGACAGGTCTTTTCTCTTCCACAGGTCCCGGAGCGTCGTCCAAAACCAATTCAATATCTATTAGTGACACGTAGTTGGATGGGATTTCCCCCACACAACCGTCCCTCACTCTACAAGCAGAGTACCAGTTTGCTGTCTGTAAGGGAGCAAGGGGGCACAGATGGAGTGTGTGCTACACAATGTGGTCCAGACATACATGTATACACAGACACAGCTGCGAGACAAATTTCACCAGCAGGCCAATTCTGTATGCTCAATAATGATATTGAAAGTTGCATGCATACAGTCGAACCTCTATATAATGAACCTAGGATACAATGAAGTCCCTGATATGACAAACATAGACCTTAGAATGTACATGCATCCAGAGCTCACAATAACTTTTTGGAAGTGTCTGGACATAGTGTCCAGACAAACTCCAGAATGCTCGGACATTCACATATTTGATCGGACATGATAATGTTGACTAGCAATCATATTTTGCTAGTTTCTCATTGCTATCATGTATGCAGCTGTAAGCCAGCATACATATACAGTTTCTGGTATTTTCATACTATGTGCAGTAGCAATTTAGCATTTCCCCAGTCACAAACAATAGTATTGCTTTCAGTGTAAGTAAAAAGGCTTTGTGCAACTGGCCTATAAAGCACCAGTGTCCTATACACTTAGGAGAGGCTGTTTTGAACTGCAAGGCTGCTAAACAGCTGTTTCTATCCTATGGTGCCACTACCTAATTAATAGCAGAAAGTGACAGACCACAAGCCTGTCACCTGAACAATGACAGCCTCCTACAGCCATAAACACTTCCTTTGAGCTGACACAATGTCCTGACAAAGTTGATAACATCCGGACATTCACTGAAAATGATAGGAAAATGTCCGATGTCCGGTTGCATTTTCGAGCTCTGTGCATCCATACTAAGTCTTACTGCATGTACATAAATGACTGTAAAAGACACACACACACACACACACACACACACACACACACACACACACACACACACACACACTCACACACACACACACACACACATACACACACACACACACACACACACACACACACACACACACACACACACACACACACCTGGTGTCTCACACCTACATGAGCTCAGTGCGCTTACCTTGGGAGTACTAGCTGTGATTTCCAGTTTATCTCCTTTCTCAAATGATAGATCCTAGACGAGGATAAGCAGAGGAAGATTCCAGCATTGTAACCATGTTTCAAGTGCGAACAAATATGGTTTGTACTTAATAACTGAACCTCCTTAAGTATAGCTAACTTCTTGCATAATTACATAGGTACACATGTGCATGCATTATGTGCTGCAGTTATTATTCTAATAAGTTTTATATCCTTAATTCCGAAAAGAATGACATTGTACAATGGACTCTCCAAATATAGGACACTTTGTCCTTTGTGATACTGAAAATCAGTATAGAGGAAATATTTTGTGACCTTGAGAGGCTCACCTTATTCCGGAGAGTCCACTATTGGAGATTATACGTACCATAAAAACTAGCAGCTATGCAGTATTTATGGGACAATTGTGATTATGTTGCCTATAGTACTGCTACTTACACTTCCCTGAAGTGCTTGAAAGCTGTAAATCCCCTCAACAACAGTGCCTAGGGGCAGTTCATCCACCTGGATGTTGCGATACACATGCAACTGAATACTAGTACATGCACACACATGTACGTATAATATATGTACGCACACATGTACACACACACACACACACACACACACACACACACACACACACACACACACACACACACACATATATACACACACACACACACACACACACACACACATACATACACACACACACACACACACACACACACACACACACATATAGCTCACTGGTATATTGGGATCCTTTGGAACTGGGATCCTACGCTTCCTTTGCATTGGTTTTGGAGGTTTGGGCTTTGCCTGTTGGGGGAGCTTGGACTCCTCCTGTCCCGAGGTGTTGTGCCCTCCCTTCTCTTGGATGATGTGTTTTGCCTGCTCTGCGCTTGATTTACCTCCCTCAGAAAGAGGCTCATATGGAACAATCAACTTCGCCTGCTGACTCTACAAAAGAATAACAATAATTCTATCATGCATGATTGCTAATGCGTACGTATGTATATAGGAATTTTGCAAGTGATTGTGTGTGTGTGTGTGTGTGTGTGTGTATGTGTGTGTGTGTGTGTGTATGTGTGTGTGTGTGTGTGTGTGTGTGTGTGTGTGTGTGTGTGTGTGTGTGTGTGTGTGTGTGTGTGTTAATAATTATTGTACATACAGGTATAGACCTCTGTGCATACGTACGTAATTATAGCATAAATCTGAGTTAGTAGTACTTCTGATTCAGCAATACAGTGGGACCCTCTACTCTGGACACCTCAGTACCAGAAAGGACTGTTCTGATTATTGAGATGCCTCATTTCAGGGGTTGAAGATGTATACTATGGCAAAGACTAATATAATAAATCATAATTTGGTTCCAGTGGCATGTGTCCATACTAGAGGGGTGTCTGCAGTTCAGGGGCCTGTATGAATTCAATTAAGTGGTTCCACTTTTCAATAATCTGACCATGTATTCTATGAATCACATCAGACCTGGTAATCTGGCAGCAGTTTAAGGTCCAAAAATGGTTTTGAATTAAATTTATTAATTATTACAACACAACTGACTGTAGTCCACATAATTTTTAGCAAACATACTT
>CAUJGJ010000085.1:1055200-1072700 GCA_963170055.1 Halisarca cf. caerulea
ATAAGGTAGTCCCTAGGGTGGTCTTAATTCACAGGTTCCATGTATTATACAGTGGGCTCTGATTCATCCGACGACATCTGTCCCCCATACATGCGTCGGATGTAAACCAGGTGTCAGATAAATCAGTTAGAATTGTGTACAGTTTAGCGATTGGGGATTCACAAAACAGTGTTGGATAAATGAGATTTCCGGATAAACCAGATGTCACTTTATACGTATGTACATTTGGTAAGTGCAAAATGTACAATTCAGTACACTGCTGATATGGGCATGCATATGGAGGCATGCACATATGTGCATGATTACAACACACACACACACACACACACACACACACACACACACACACACACACACACACACACACACACACACACACACATACACACACACACACACACACACACACACATACACACACACACACATACACACACACACACACACACACACACACACACACACACACACACACACACACACACACCTGTGAACTAGATCTTTCTGCTCAAGGTAGGCCATTCCACTGCTTATATCTCTTACACATCCTATTTGCCACGACCTCTGCATGGAACTACCCTCCAAGCGCACATGCTCGAGAAGAGATTCCTTCTCCATGGATTCTGTGATCATGTATGAAATACTCTGGTCAAGACTGATTCCTATCAACTGGACCAAGTTGGGATGGTCCAACATTGTCATGGTGGCTGCTTCCATAAGGAAGTTGTGAATCATTACTTCCTGGTGAGTATTTGTGATAACCTTGAACTCCACTCCCCTGTGCATGCCCTTGTGCATTCCAGTCCACACTTCTGTATTGGGTAGACGGACATTAGTGTGAGTACACACAGTGAAACCTGTACTTATATGACCACTGAAGGGAGCAATGGGGGTTTCTACAGTGGTCTCTATATACAGGTGATCCTTGTATAAGGAGGTGCATTTTGACCACTGAGTTGTCCCATGGGTCAGCCTACAGTGGTCTCTATAGCCAGGTGGTCCTTGTATAAAGAGGTGAACTGGTACAGTGGAATTCTCCCTTATCTACCATGCAGTGCTCTAACTGCCAAACTCCTTTACACATCCGCCACCTGTCCAGCGTTGTTCACGAAGTGGTTGACATGGCAGTACACTGATTACTATCATCTACCACACTCATTACTTAGCCAGACTTTCAAAAAACCATGCACGGCATATTAGCAAGAATTTACCTTATATAATATCATTAACATGGTTTACAGATAGGTCACAGATGGTCACTATTGACAAACATGTACAGAGAGACCTCACTCATCCGCACCTCAGATATCCAGTTCCCTCACCTTCTGCAGTAGTTTTTATTGGAACAAATCTGCAATAATCCTACTGCACACTATACGACTGCTCCCTCGCTTTATCTACAATTTCATCCAGAGCCGATGCGTGTGGAAAAGTGAGGTCTGACTGTATATAATGTACATATGTAGTGTTTGTACTCAGGCCGTAAGTATTGCTATGTGAAAGTGTGTCAGAACGGTGAATAAGAGTCAAGGACTTACCTGGCAGTCCTCTATTTCTCAGAAGGGCGCTAAATAGCAACTCATCTTTAGGAATATGCCATCCATCTATGGTACATGAACACATAAAAGAGATTACGTAAAGAAAACACGAAATCAACTTTGTACAATGACACTTCTCAAATCTGACCCTCAATGGGACTTGAAACAAAATGTCAAATTAGGAGGCCGTCAGATTATGGAGTGACTCTGATTATAGGCAGCTCATGATCAGTGTTCTCCTCAGGTACCTTAAGGCATGTCGGTCCAACATGCCTTCTTTTCTAAGTTTAATACTATTGTAGGAAAAAACATACATGCATTCATAGATTATTGAAAATCTATGTTTAGTACAAATGCTAGTGCCAAAACTGAAGCTGCAAGCAATTTGTGATGCATTGTATGTGCACGTACGTATATGGTGATGTATGTATGCATGTATGTATGTATGTAGTATGTACATATTCAACATGCCTGACATTATTTCTGGGGAGAACACTGACATTCTGTAATACAGTGACTGTACCTCATAAGATGGTCAGATTATATAAAATGTCAGATTTAGACGTGTCGGATTACAGCGGTTTTTCACTGTATGTACTTAAGCAAAGATATATTTTAACAAGACAGGTTTATTACTATTTATAGATTCGCTATACATTGCACAACACAGCATACTGTGAAAGCAAAGGTATCATGCATGCTGAGTCACCTGCACACACTCCCATCCCCACCATCCACTATATGCTGAGTCAGCTGCACACACTCCCATTCCCACCATCCACAAACACAGTACATGCCATCCCCACCATCCACAAACACAGTACATGCCATTCCCACCATCCACAAACACAGTACATGCCATTCCCACCATCCACAAACACAGTACATGCCATCCCCACCATCCACAAACACAGTACATGCCATCCCCACCATCCACAAACACAGTACATGCCATCCCCACCATCCACAAACACAGTACATGCTGAGTCACCTGCACACACTCCCATCCCCACCATCCACAAACACAGTACATGCCATCCCCACCATCCACTAAACACAGTACATGCTGAGTCACCACCATCCACAAAGTATATAGTCAAAGATACCCTGACTGAAACCATGGTCGGGAGCTAGGAGAGATGATTCCAGAAAACGGAGTCACAAAACTACAGGTATGTTCCGCCCAGGTATTATAAGGCATAACAAATCTACTGTAATATGTTTAGCGCAAAATTAATCATGCTAGTGCCCAAAGCTGAAGCTACAAGATGCATTGTAATGTAAATGTATGTTATGGTGATGTACGCATGTGTGTACTGTACATAATTCAAATTCAACATGCCAGAATTTTTTTTCTGGGGAGAACACTGTACAGGTACAGTACATTAATCTTTCATTCTCAATATAGAGAAATCCCTTTATTCCGGACACCTTGGGACCAAAAAGAACTGTCCTGATTATTGAGGCATCGTCATTTCAGGGGTTGAAGATGTACTATGGCAAAGCAGTGGTATACGTATGTCCATAATAGAGGGGTGTCTGCATTTCAGGGGTCTGAAATAGTAGGGTCCACTCTATGCACTTGTTACAAGAAACTCTTTGCATTATCATTTTGCACCTACTTTTGGTGAAGTCACCAGGTTGCACTAAACATTTGAGTGATTTTCCCATGTTTACTGGCATCACGAGTCTCGGAACTACGATCCCGGGACACTTCTTGTAATGATCGACCAGTTGTATCAAACTATCGAATGCCTTTTCTTCCCTGTCAATGCTAAACTGCTCCTTGGTGAACTTTATCTGATAGTGCTCAAAACCATCCCAACCACTGTGGACACAGAGTAGATGAAATTAAAATAATATTGTCAAGTAAAACAGAACTCAACGCAAAAATGGGTCATTTATACATGCACACATGAGGGAATCTGTGTGTTACTGCTGTAGAAATAGTAACACAAGTAGTGAATTAATTCTAAAGTTCCTACTTTATTGAAACTATTCAGTGCTATTACATTTGCCCAAAGCCCTATTCTGCCAATTTGTTTTGCGCCAGCCCTTTCACATATAAAGTATTACCGTACTCCATAGTACGTACAGTGTCTTAAAAGCCACCTGTACACAAGGACCACCTGTATACAAGAACCACCTACATACAGACCACCTACATACAAGGACCACCTGTGTACAAGGACCACCTACATACAGACCACCTACATACAAGGACCACCTGTGTACAAGGACCACCTACATACAGACCACCTACATACAAGGACCACCTACATACAGACCACCTACATACAAGGACCACCTACATACAGACCACCTACATACAAGGACCACCTACATACAAGGACCACCTACATACAGACCACCTACATACAAGGACCACCTACATACAAGGACCACCTACATACAAGGACCACCTACATACAAGGACCACCTACATACAAGGACCACCTACATACAAGGACCACCTGTGTACAAGGACCACCTACATACAAGGACCACCTACATACAAGGACCACCTGTGTACAAGGACCACCTACATACAAGGACCACCTACATACAAGGACCACCTACATACAAGGACCACCTACATACAAGGACCACCTACATACAAGGACCACCTACATACAAGGACCACCTACATACAAGGACCACCTACATACAAGGACCACCTGTGTACAAGGACCACCTACATACAAGGACCACCTACATACAAGGACCACCTACATACAAGGACCACCTGTGTACAAGGACCACCTACATACAAGGACCACCTGTGTACAAGGACCCCCTACATACAAGGACCACCTGTATACAAGGACCACCTGTATGTCTGTGGAGCTCGAGACTGTTGTAAGTTAGCCTGCATTTGACCTCACTTATACTAAAGAACCTCTATATAAAGACCACCCAGCTGTACAAATATACAGAGCCCAATCTTGCAAACATCACAGTCAATACATGATAATATTGTGATTCCATATAATATTATTACAGGGCTAGAAATAGCTGCCTGTCATCTGCCATTTTCCGAGCAAAACACAAATATGACTGACCACTGTTATTATACAGTCACTTCTGGTTTATCTGGAAACCTTATTCATCCTACACTCTGTTGTGAATCCCCATCACTACACTGTACACAATTCCACCTCATTTATCCAACACTGGGTTTGTCCGACACATTCACAGAGAGCAGATGCAAGTCGTCGGATAAACCAGATCCCATTGTACAGCATGTGTATATGCATACAAGTATGCCGCACTAACCACACGCATATAGCATAATCCTCTAGGAAGATGGTGCATTGTCTGATGAGAAACATTCCGTTTTGCTTTGGAAGTAGTTTACTCTCAGCATCTGATCTTGACAGTAGGCCACAAAACCACCTGATGGAAAATGGATGTGCAAGAATGTGTGTGTGTGTGTGTGTGTGTGTGTGTGTGTTGCTTATCAGTATAATTAATGTATACACATACATGCACATTACACCATATAAAGACTGGCACAACCATGCACAGAGCCAGATGTACTCTCATGGACACACACAGACACACACAGACACACACACACACACACACACACACACACACACACACGCACACACGCACACACACACACACACACATACACACACACACACACACATGGGTGTGCAGAAGAGGAGGGAGGGAGGTGGAGAGAGAAAAACACATGTGCACACTGCCTCACACTCCAGCTATCACATACGGTGCCTTATACAGCTTGACTGGAATCTTATGTGAAACAATCTTTCCATCAATATGTTCGGTTTCAGGTGAAGTTGCAAGTTCCTTTTTCCTCTGAGCTGGCCTGCGCCTCAGTGATCTTCCTTCAACTGATGGCTGTTTAGAATAACCAGGCGAGGAACTTCTAGATCTAACTCTTGGACCAGGCGAAAGTAGCTTCGTTTCTTGTGATATGACTGGCAGAGTATTAGTGGATGGTTTCAAGGTTTTCAGAATTTTCACGAGCTCAGAAAATGTTGGTCTTCTCTGAGGGTTTTCAGCCCAGCAGGCCTTCATAATGCCTTGCATGGATGAGGGGCAGCCCTCAGGGGGAGCCATCCTCCCTCCTTGGGACACATACAGCACTGCTTCCTGGTTTCTCTGCAGCAATGGTAAGAACATAGTTGTGGAGTACCAATACATGTTCAGTGAAGCTTGCTTAGCACGAACTTCGAAGGGAACAAAAAATCAGTGCTTTTTATTATCAGAGGTACAGTACTTACTTTGTACATGAGGTATACACAGGGACAGAATGAGGAGTACTTGCTATCCAGGAGTATGTACTAAACCAGGTACTTACTATCAGGGTTGGTTTATGTACATGAGGTATACACAGGGACAGAATGAGGGGTATGTACATACTTAGTATCCAGGTGTACGCACTAAACTAGGTAGGGTTATGGGTTTTAGTTTTCCACCACTACTACTACTCTCCATTCTCAGTGATGGGTGTCTCTATAATTTTTCAGAGCGATGCATCTACGCACCTTCCCTGGATAAGGAAACTCTCCGTACGAGTAGATCTCCCACAGAAGAACACCAAAACTCCACACATCAGATGAGCTGGATGGAGTCTGTGTATGCACAAAACCAAGCATACAAAGTCAGTAAGAAGTACAGACTCACAAGTTGGTCACAAGGCACTGGTGGTAGTTTACACACTCATACTGTAATACATAAAAAAATGGTGCAGTGTATGTGTGTGTGTATGTGTGTGTGTGTGTGTGTGTGTGTGTGTGTGTGTGTGTGTGTGTGTGTGTGTGTGTGTGTGTGTGTGTGTGTGTGTGTGTGTGTGTGTGTGTGTGTGTGTGTGTGTGTGTGTGTGTGTGTGTGTCATTGTCACTCTGTTAATGTCATCCCACACGCGGGACATGTGCACTAGTATAATGGGGAGTGATTCCTCTATCCAGAGTTCAGGGGTTCTAAAACCAATTCAGACTGATTTAACTTACAGTATGAATAATCAATTCGGGAGCCGCCCACTTTACTGGCAGCTTCATGGCACCCATCACCTCGTGGTTGAAATTTGGAGGACGAAGAAGTGAGAATTCAGAAATCTTTGCTGTGAGATCCGCAGTGAGAAGAATATGCGCTGCAATTAAGCACCTGATGATGGAATCAAGATGTGGTGAAACTTACTTCGTATGTACCTCGAAGGGGACACAAAATCAGTACATACTCATTATCAGAGGTACTTACTACCATGCAGGGTTGGTTTATGTACATGAGGTATACACAGGGACAGTACGAGGAATAATTACTATCCAGGAGTATGTACTAACCCAGGTACTTACACTCAGGGTTGGTTTATGTACATGAGGTACACATACACAGGGACAGAATGACAAATACTTACTGTACAGGAGTATGTACTAAACCAGGTACTTACTATCAGGGTTGGTTTATGTACATGTGGTATACACAGGGACAGAATGAGGAATACTTACTGTACAGGAGTATGTACTAAACCAGGTACATACTAACCAAGTTACACTGTACAGTATGTAGCACATATGTATGTACACATGTGTAAACTGGTACAAAAGATACTAATCATTATGCTATGAATCCACTCTAGAATGAATCTTAAGTGCATGCATTCTAATACATTCTAGTATAGACCATTGTCAGAACACACAACACACAACACACGACACACAACACACAACACAGGACACACAACACACAACACACAACACATGACACACAACACACAACACACAACACATGACACACGACACACAACACACAACACATGACACACGACACACAACACACAACACACTTGTGAACAAGATGCTTCTGTTCAAGGTAAGCCATCCCACTGCATATTTCTATTGCAAATTTGAGCTGAAGGGATTTGTGGACTAAGGTACCCTTTGAACGCAAGTATTCAGCCAGAGATCCTTTCTCCATAAACTCTGTAACCATCCATACATACTTATGGTTCACATGGACTCCAGTCAACTGCACCAAGTTGGGATGGTTCAACGTTGTCATGATGGCAGCCTCTACTAAGGCATCACAAAAAGCGAGGGGACTGGTCCAGGAGTTGTCTTTGAAGACTTGAACGGACACTTTTTTCCCCTTCATCTCTCCACTGAACATATCTAAAGATAAACAGAATTTTAAGTTAGGAGAAGCTTCAGGAACTTGTTAGGCCGGAAAACACACAAACACTATAAATATAGTGGAAAATGGTTAACGTTCCGCAATTAGTTACACAAAGATTTCCATGGTCTAGCATATACAATACAATGAAACCCATCTAATCCCCCCCCCCCCCCCCATAATCCGCAAACCCGTTAAGCCACCCTAGTTTCCAAAAACAAAATGTATACAATCATGTATACTGTGTTCAAACCTCGTTAATCCACTAACCCCTCTAATCCACCATAAAACTGACATTCCCAATTCAGGCTCGAAGGAAGGGTATTGAACCTGATCATCTTCGGCCATTTTTTGTTCTGTTGTTGTAGGCAATTTGAGGGTTATCAGAAATAAACTGGTAACTGAAACAAAAATCAGCAAAATCCTCTCGAAAAGTAGGAACCAGTGACTCTCTGAATTAAGGACATCTCCATGTACGTAGGACACAGCCTGAGGTTCTAAAATCTTTCCTCCCTAAATATATTTCCGATACAATCTTAACCTCCCAAAGAGGACTACCTCCTTACAAAGGACAAAAGAGGCTGTCCTAATGTGTCCTTTATTCGGAGATTCCTCTGTTGCAGTAGTATAAGTTACATATAGTCCTCTCTTAACATACCTTTGAATTCTCCTTTGTACAACACCTCACCACGTACTACCTCTCCTGGCAAGACAGTCCATTTATCTGAAATTCATAAGTTACATATACTCAGTTATTAGAGTAACTACAAATGACTGCGACAGTTACGCATCATTTATGCCACTTACAAGTATTCAAAAATTGCAAACTCACTTTGTGTAAACTGGTCGGGGTCAACATCGTACATTATGTTCCCTTTCACCGGTATTGGATTCTGTAGGAGAGCTCGAAGACCATCCAAATGTTTGGTGTGGTGGAGTATCAGCTCTGACAGACTCTTGTGGAGCTTATTTCCCGCTATCTTGAAGCAGCCGTTCAACCAGCTGATGGTGTAGACAAACATTTGCCCACCACAGCTGTGCTCGTACATAGAGGAGAATACAGGAGCCACATGTCAAACACGGTTGAAACAAGGGAGTTAAAGCAGCCGTCATGCACACTCTTCCTCATGCACTTATGCATGACGTATAATATATGTAACGTAATTTGACCCAATGCGTACATATTTGATATGCTTATCTGTGCTTACCATGGACAGTATACACCCTCTACGTCCCTCCTCCAAATGTCACAGTGATATAAATCACAAATAAAGTTCTCTCTAGTTAAGTTGGTATATCGATTGTCAAACATCCAACTAACCAATGTTATAGTTAATAGACAAGTAATGTTGAATTTCCTATATAACTGTATGTGATAGCAAATATAGACCCTTACATATTCAGTATATTGCACTGTCAACAGCATTTGATGTGACAGGGGCAAATATATAGTAGGGGCTGCTTACATGGCTTTGCTACACACTAACATGCATAAAGCAATATCTCTACTAGTACTGTCACATAGACAGTACATCAACAGCATGCAAACATACATAATAATTATACAAAATCTGCAACTGCAACAAAGGATATGTACACAGTATACTCCATCCCAATGTAGCCTGTTGAAAATTTACATTACACATAAACAGTACATAGTTTTTAATATATCGTTTATTGAAATTCAATGTAATATATATATAATATAAATAATATATTGTATTCGTGGAAAACAGGATCAATTCAGAATCTGCTTGCGTTATGAACAATGTTGGCTGTTTTGCTGAGTCAGCAACTATGCCAACGTACGTACCTGAGGCAGAGAGTAAACTGTCCAGGATTCCTGTCAGAATTTCGAACAAGATAAGTACCATTTGGTCTTCCCTTGAGCATGGCTTCAGACTCCGAATTACTCAGATTTCCGTGATACCAACTGAAACGAGAATGCAAGGAGACATTCAACACCATGTCCATGAATGCATGTTGCACAGTGAAAGCTGTCAATGTATGTACAGTGGGACCTTGTTTATCCGACCACATCTGTTCCTCAGACAATGTCTCAGATAAACCAGGTGTTGGATAAATCAGGTGTTGGATTAACCAGGTGTTGGGTAAATCAATTGCAAGGTAGATTGTGCACAACTTAGTGATGGGGATTCACAGCAGTGTTGGATAAATGAGGTTTCATATAATCCCAGTGTCAGATAGGTGAGGTTTAAGATAAACCAGTGTCGGATAAATGAGGTGTTGCTGCATATATGTACGTACTTCATAGGGCTGAGGTCGACAGGTCTTTTCTCTTCCACAGGTCCCGGAGTGTCTTCCAAAACTAATTCAATATCTATTAGTGACACATAGTTGGATGGGATTTCTCCCACACAACCGTCCCTTACTCTACGAGCAGAGTACCAGTTTGCTGTCTGTAGGAGTGTAAGGGGACACAGATGGAGTGTGTGCTACATGATGTGGTCCAGACATACATGTATATATAATATATACAGTATATTTCCAAACTTGTGCACTGTAACATCAAAGGTTCTGGCGAGTTTGTATGCTTCAAACAGTAGCAGTGTGATCTGTATTGGTCTATGCTATATGGTAGCGCTGGGAAAATACAGATTTTTGTGGTTTAGTCCATTAACTGACAAAAAGAAATTAGTCAATCAACTAATTGGCGTCTGTTTTCAATGCAAATGAATCGCAAGGGAGGTGCTTTAATAAATTCTCTTTCACATCAGTTTAGAACCCGGCTATAACCTATACATATAAGTTTTGACGCATATACATTAGGCCCTAATGTACGGGCGGCCATTTTGTTTCGGCGTCATCCCTACACATGTAGTACTACTGTACTACATGATATATAGACATGCACAGCTAGAAGACAAATGTCACCAACCTGGACACCAATTCGGCTCAGTAATGGGGTTGAAAGTTGCATATCAAATAGACCCGTGAAGTATGCATACAGTCCAGTGTGCTTGTGTGCTAGCAAATGAATGAAATCCATGCAGTTGCTGTGTAGTACTCATGTATTATACTGAAGGCCTGCATGAACTATTTAAGCAAGTTGCAGATGCATTCTATCTCGACTGAGACAGTTTAGTAATCCGAGTGGTTACAGACATTACAGTCCCATGCAATGAAGCTGTGATTTTAACAGATTTCCATGCAATTTTTGTTATTGTGTACATATTACATCGATATGTACACCTTGTATGTAAGTATGACGCACAAGAAGGTTTCTGGTGTTTCACACCTACACAAGCTCAGTGCACTCACCTTGGGAGCACTAGCTGTGATTTCCAGTTCATCTCCTTTCTCAAATGATAGATCCTAGAGGAAGATACAAACATTGTAACCATGATTCAAATGTGAACAAATATACATCCATCATATTTAATAACTGAATTTCATTAAGTTTCTTTAACTAGCCTCTTGTACAATTACGTACACATGTGAATCATGCACAATTATTATCCTAATTTTCCTTCTGAAATGTATAATACATGTATAGAGGGAATTCCGAGTAAAGGACAAATTGTACTTTGTAAGGCGGTTGTCCTCTTTGGGAGGTTCAAACTGTACTGGAATTGAAGGAGGAAGTACTTTGTGGCCACAAGCTATGCCCTTTGTAGGGAGGCTGTCTGGAGTGCCCATTATTGGAGATTCCACTGTAGAAACCAGTAGCCATGCAGTGTCTATGGTAGAATTGTTTTAAAGTTCCGACCTTAACAGCTGCTACTTACACTTTCTTGAATTGCTTGAAAGCTGTAAATCCCCTCAACAACAGTGCCTGGGGGCAGTACATCCACCTGAAGGTTATGATACACAACAACATACTAGTACATGCACACGCATGTACGTATATATGTACGCTCACATGTACACACACACACACACACACACACACACACACACACACACACACACACACACATATACACACACAGCTCACTGGTACATTGGGATCCTTTGGTACTGGGATCCTACGCTTCCGTTGCACTGGTTCTGGAGGTTTGGGCTTTGCCTGCTGGGGGAGCTTGGACTCCTCCTGTCCCGAGGTGTTGGGCCCTCCCTTCTCTGGAATGATGTGTTTCGTCTGCTCTGCGGTTTGATGGTCTCCGCTTGGTTTACCTCCCTCAGAGAGAGGCTCATATTGAACGATCAACTTCGTCTGCTGATTCTACAAGGTAATAAAATCTAAACATGTTCATGGATGCATGAGTAGAATATTTGTAAACAAATGTGTATGAACGTAACCTTGGCTTAGTTGCCTCACTGCAATGATACACCTGTGGCAATTTTACACTAATATTTTGACAGCTAAGTGTGATAGGTAGGCCTCTGTATAAAAGGATCCCTGAGTTAGTCATAATCCAGCAATATATATGCACATACAATAACCGGACCATATATTATTCTATGAATCCCTTCTGACAATCTCTGTGATCTGACAACTACTTTAAGGTCCACACATGATATTGGATTATACACACAACTGACTACACTTCACATAATTTTTTTTGCATACATACATACTTGGCGTATTAACTCCTGCAACTTCTGGGTCAATTTCACTGCAGTGGGTCTCTCTCCTGGATTGTCTTTTAGGCAATTAAGGATGAGGGAATATAAAGGATGGTTCTTGCTCAATACTGAGAGGTCCTTTTCCCTTCTCTTCACTTCAGGTACTGCACCAATACCCACTAACCCCACCTGTGGACTTTGCTGTGTGGCAATCTCCAGCATCAGGACTCCAATAGAGAATGTGTCAATCTTCTCATCATAGCGAGCTGCTTCTTTCAGGGCCTCCGGAGGCATGAACGGTATTGCTCCCGGTTGAGCTGTGGTGAAGTAGTCAATATTGCCCTCTTTCAGACGAGATTGACCAAGATCTCCAACTTTCATGAGACCTTCTTCAGTGAGCATCACATTCTTGTCATTCAAATCACGATGAATGACTGAGGGAACGAGGGAGTGAAGGAAATTGACACCACTGGAAATTTCCAAACAGATTTGAAGTTGACGTAGAACAGATAATTTTCCCTGATTTTCTTCCAGGTACTCCCTCAAATTCTGCTGCAGTTTCTCCATGACTAGTATCGGTGCTCGGCTCTCCTTGTCGTAGTATGCTCCATAGAACTGGACTACATGAACGTCGTCTGCAGTCTCCAACAGCGAGCATTCCCTTGTAAAGTTTTCTACAATGGACTTCTTTTGCTCATCGGAAGTTTCTAAAAGAGTACAGTGTATCTTCTTAATGGCCACCGGTTGGCCGTTTAGTTCTCCTTCGTGAACGGTTCCATAGCTCCCTCTGTTAATTTCCTTTCCAATCTTCAGATGAGGCGGCTTCGGAGGAAAATGGCGCGAAACATCAAAACCCTGAGCCATATTCTAGCTACCAGTGAAGTTCAGTGCCCCTTCTGCCGGCGGATCGACTGCTTGTAGTACACCCAACGACGTACGTGGATGGGTTGCTAGTTATCATGGCATCATGCCCTGAGTACAAAAGCTGACGTGTAGGTCACAACCCCTCAGAACTTATAAACTTCCTTCAAGCCAACATAGTGCTGTTCCTCTCGAAAAGTAGGAACCAATGAAGCATGAATTCATAGCAACAAATAAGATT
This sequence comes from Halisarca cf. caerulea, assembly GCA_963170055.1. Classification (NCBI taxonomy): domain Eukaryota; kingdom Metazoa; phylum Porifera; class Demospongiae; order Chondrillida; family Halisarcidae; genus Halisarca; species Halisarca cf. caerulea. Next base: position 1,068,515 of record CAUJGJ010000085.1, read on the forward strand.
CAGAGAAATAAATTGACGTCAAAAAAGAGTCCATGGTAAGCGAAAGTTATACCGCGCTCCGTAGCATAAAATGGCGCGGAAAGATCACGTGACCAAGTAGTGCATGCATGATGCGGCCATGCATGGAAGAGATTATGTACGTGTGTGAAATAATATGTGTAAAGTGGTTTCTGCGTGGACAGGTGGTCCTATTATATAAGTAAAAAGTGCGTGTACTAGCTATAGCTACTGTAGCTATAAGGTGGCCTTTTACATATTGTTACTTGACAACAGGAGCTCACTGCACAATGAGGATCTCAATATTCATACACATTCGCCATTGCAGTTACACATGTGCCAGTAGCAGATATACAGGAATGCAGTCAAAATTAGTCTTAAGTATTTGCACATACACACTGGATAGTAAGTACTACTTGCTCTTCCTTGTACAGTACTGTAAACAGTACTGTTAATAAGTACCTATACTTCTCTGGTCTTCACTGTCCTCATGAACCTAGTTGGACTGTAGTACAACATATACCCAAAACTGTCAGAGGATGACTGATGTAGTCACATGCAAGGGTACATACATGACTACTTTGCTTCGTATTACACACATGCATTCACATACACACACACACATGCACACACACACACACACACACACACACACACACACACACACACACACACACACACACAAACACACACACACACACACACACACACACACACACACACACACACACACACACACAAACACACACACACACACACACACACACACACACACACACACACACAAACACACACAAACACACACACACACACACACAGCACATGCACAAACACATGCATGCACACAACCACACAGAAGGGCACAGGGACACGGACACATGCTTTTTCAAGCATGCATGAAGATCAATACACAGATCACTGGTGCCATGTATGCTTAGCTTGCAATAACATTCTACAAAGAAAAGTGAATTTCTTGATTGTTGTATTTAGTATGCAAATCCTATCATGCAAATGTAATTTCACAGTTTTATGATTTTTTACAGAAAACAACTAATAGAAAGCAAAGTACCATTCACCGAGTTTACTAGATTTCATATCGTGAATGCGCACAGAAATGCATCCACATGCATGCGTGCAACACACACACACACACACACACACACACACACACACACACACACACACACACACATGCATGAGAACAAGTTGCCTGTTCTCAGACTGCATTATTATGCATAATTAATCCCATTAGGCGCAATTTCACAGTTATGAATTTCTCAATGAAAACAGCTAATTGAAAACAAAATGTTGTGCACTTCTATAGTTTATATCATTGTAGATATAAACACACACACACACACACACACACACACACACACACACACACACACACACACACACACACACACACACACATACACACACACGCACACACTCACACATGTACATTGTCAAATGGATGCACACAATTGCAAACACACACAGAGTCCAGCTTGTAGTACTATACTGCTTGAGAAGACATAAGTGATGTGAAATCTCTTTGCAGCTCAGAGAAAGTTGGCCTGTCCTCTGGTTTCGTACACCAACAGCTGGTCATGATTTCCGATATGTCATGAGGACAGTCATCAGGATACTCCAATTTCTTTCCTTTTTCAAAATGATTGAGAACAACTTGTGGATCAGAAACCTGCGATGATGGAATTGAAACATTATACATATAAACATGTTAAGGAAAGGCTTCATTATCATACTGACATAGTATTTAGATGATGCCAAAAAATGGCCGCTATGAGGAAACTACCCCAATCTGATTGTCAAAAACTCCCACACTTTACATTAGTGAGGCAGAAAATTACCCCAGCAGCATCTATTAGCCCTATAACACATATTGAAACTGTCACTAAACATTCAAGACGGCCTATTGGAGAAAGGTTGCATTCATCTACAGGTCAAAATAATTCATTCTTGTCATCTACAGTAAGACTAGCTGTTTTATAGTACTGTGAGAGCAATGTATTTAGATACCGGCGTGTGTGCAACTCACCAAATCAGGATATGGATGACGGCCAAAAGAGTAGATCTCCCAAAGTACTACACCAAAGCTCCATACATCGGATTTGTTGGTAAAAATCTGACATGACACAAGTAGAAAACAGTTAAGTCTAATTTATTTATTTATAAAGCAAATTGAGACATACACCATCGACCATAGGCACTTGTTGGATACAAGCGTATAAGCATAAGCATATGACGCATGTGACACTGTGCAAGTGGATATCAGTGAGAGCCTAATGACAACAAAACTACAATAATACCAGGTACGAGTCACCAATATTATTGCTATTGCACAATTATGGCATTTTTTTTATTTTTGTTGATTTTGAATTTATCGTGAGAGTCATTGGTGTAGGGACCGGGGGGGTCTAGGGACACCCACCCTCACTTCTAGCAAGTAGGGACCAAAGGTCATCGTCTACATTCTGGTATTTCCATGTAGAACCTCCCAACCCTCTCACTCATGTGAGCGTTCCTATACGTCCCTCAATATGAGAATATATTCGAACAGAACATGCACATGCTATATACTGTGTATGCCATATACCCCTGACCATGCATACATACATATACACATACACCTGACCATACATACATACACATACACCTGACCATACATACATACACATACACCTGACCATACATACATACACATACACATACACCTGACCATACATACATACACATACACCTGACCATACATACATACACATACACCTGACCATACATACACATACACATACACCTGACCATACATACATACACATACACCTGACCATACATACACATACACATACACCTGCATGACCATGCATACACATATACATACACCTGACCATACATACACATACACATACACCTGACCATGCATACACATACACATACACCTGACCATGCATATATACACATACACATACACCTGACCATGCATATATACACATACACATACCCCTGACCATACATACACATACACATACACCTGACCATACATACACATACACATACACCTGACCATACATACACATACACATACACCTGACCATACATACACATACACATACACCTGACCATGCATACACATACACATACACCTGACCATGCATACACATACACATACACCTGACCATACATACACATACACATACACCTGACCATACATACACATACACATACACCTGACCATACATACACATACACATACACCTGACCATACATACACATACACATACACCTGACCATATACACACATACCCCTGACCATGCATACACATACACATACACCTGACCATACATACACATGTACACATACCCCCGATTTCAAAGCCTCAGGAGCCGTCCACTTCACGGGCAAAAACATGTCACGCTCACACCCACTTCTGATTGCAGATTCAACATTTGATACCTTAACACCCTCTCCTGACAGTAGTATGTTCTTAGCTGCCAGTTCCCTGCAACAAAAAAACAATTAAAAGCGATTTGGATTTGAGTCAATATACAGCAACTATAACAAACAAACAGACAGCACAAACATTTCACAAACTTGAATGACACTTATATATACTACACACACACACACACACACACACACACACACGTGTGAGCAAGGCCCATCTCTTCAAGGTAGGCTGCGGCATTGCAGATGTCTTTGGCAAAAGTGACAAGTTCGGACTTGTCAATAGCAGATGGATCTGTATGCAGATATTCAAGAAGAGATCCTTCCTCTGGGAACTCTGTGATAATGTAAGAAGGCTTCTGGTCCAAACTGACTCCGACCAACTGCACCAAGTTGGGATGGTTGAGCGATGTCATGAAAGATGACTCCACAGACAGGTTCCAACATTTGCCGCAGTTGTCTTTTAAGAATTTAACGGCTAAGCTTTTCTCCTTGAACTTTCCACAAAACACATCTACACAAAATGAATCAACCGTCATGAAGTGAGTAACCAAGAACATGGTAGATGCAGTGAAATCGTATAAACATACCAAACAATGGTGTGCTGCTGATTTTTGTTTCGGATACTAGTTTATTTCTGATAGCCCTCAAATCACCTACCAAAACAGAACAAAAAATGGCCGAAGATGATCAGGTTTAATAATGTGAAGACAATAATATTATATATACACACATGAAGGC